>JAUTYZ010268204.1:0-10150 GCA_032273725.1 Panulirus interruptus
AAATACATGATGAGGAAAGATTTAAATACCCTCTTTACTTATGTATTATTAAAGGAAAATATTACTGGGTATTGTATTTTGTTAATAGAAGATTAAAAAAATTTTAGATAATTCATTTGTTAATTTTTTGACACTTACTGAGTGCCTATATGTTTCACTTAATAATGAAATACTTTTAAACAAAGAGGTTGTTTTAAGAATTCTTTAGTCATCATATATTTTGTCATGAGAGTAGAGCAAAATCATATAAGATTCATCTACCACAAACAGAGCCAAAATGAATTTAGGTATGTATCCCAAAAGAAGTACATTCTAATGTTCATTGGTACAACCATTTTCATGGGTGCCTGCCAATTGGTTTGTAAGCCAAAATATTTTTATCTGTGATGTTTATGTTCGTTGATATATTGTTTCATGGTATACAATGTGTTTTGATATTTTTGAGTCTGGTAATTCTCACTTCTATGGCACATTAAGAATATTACTTTAATGTAAACCTAGTGTTCTATAAATGTTGACCATCAGGAGGTGGAGTATGATTCCAATTGATTTGTCCATTGCTTGTGGGTTGAAATATAATATCAGTTAGTTTTGTTATGATTATAGAAGGCATTATTCCTGAAAAACCTTGAAAAATTTTCAAGTATCACATTATCGTATTTGAATGTAAACCTAGCATTCCCTAGCTGGTGACCATCAGCAGTTGGATATGATAATAGATAATTTTCCCAGTGCTTTTGGGATTGAACTCTAATATTCTTTAGCTTTGGAATCATCATGAAAAGCATTATTACTTTAAAAGAATCTTACAGTAACTTTAGATTTTTAATTATAAATGGAGCAGAATATTTGAAATGGTAAATTAAAGAGATTTTTTTTAATGTCACTATTTCAAGGCCTTAGTGTCATTCTCAAGAAAAATTAAATGTTTGTTGGTAAGTCAAGCATTTATGTGATTGATGATGTCCATTAAGGTTGTACATACTTTTAAAACAGGTACCAATTTATGTTTCTTCCTGATAATTTGCTCCCTCTCTTACTCTCTCCTGTGTACTTTCTCTTGTTTTGTTTCCATATTCTTCATATAAGTTTATTCTTTGTTATCACTCTTCTAGTATGTCAGCTCTCTCCCTCTATAATATGACTCTTCTTTCCCAGGATATACATATTGATTTCTGAATGCATTAGTTCTTGGCAACCTCTTTTTAATATTGTTTTATTCTTCATTTTCATTCCTCTAATGTGTCAGTTTTCCCTTCTTTAATGTATATGTTATATCCCAGAAATACAAATTGATTTCTTAATGCAACTTCATCACTGGCCAATTGTCAGTCTGGCCTGTTTTACCAGATGCTCTGATGTCTATTTTTGGGTGCACTTATATTTAAGATAGTTATCAGTCATATTTTTTGTTAATTTACTCCCTCTCTTACTATCTCCTATGTTTTTTCTCTACTCAGTTTCATGTTTACTGTTTTACTCTTTATTGTCATTGCTCTTCTTGTATGTCATTCTTTCCAACTATAATATTACTATTCTCTCCACCTTTCCTCTTTCATATATCAGTTCTCTTTCTCTTTTCTTCCTCCCTTCTTCACTTTCTCCCTCATTAGTCTTTTATTAGTATCCTTCAGGCCTGCAAGGAAGGTTTAGGCCTTGTGGGGATGTAAAGGGGGGGAAGGTTACTGTCACAGTTTACTAAAGGAAAGGACGCATTAATTGTAGGTGAACGTTTTCATCACACCTGGTTTCCTAAAGAGGTTTTGATTCTTTTGTAGGTCTAAACTAGACCATGGATGCCTTGTATTTGCATCAGCTTTCCCATGCACTTAAAATCTTTGGATACCATTCATGATGTAGATATTCAAAGGAGCATTTCATGTACATCTTCATCCTTCTAATCTGTATGTTTGAATTGATGAAACACTCCTTGTGTCACATTGTGAAGAAGTACTCTAGAATATGTAGATCAAAGAGTACACTATCACCTACTCATGAAAGTGCATTTAGAGATAATAATGACATCTTTGTTGATGATATATCGTTATGGTATTCTTAACTCATCATGCTAGAACTCACTGGTCAAACATGAATTTGAAGAAAATCTGTTAAGGTAAAATAAAAGGAAAGTCTCAGAACTTGATTCACTCTGTTTAGATCTGTTGTTTAAGAATAAAAGTAATAAATTATTGATGGGACTCCATTGTAAATACTTGTACATAGAATGCTTCATAAAAACCTTATATTTATATGTACAGATGGCTCAGAAATAGATTTATTAGTTGGCTTTGCACCAGTTTTTTTTTTATTATTAACTACCACTGGGCAAATCTTACAAGAAGTACACTCTTCAAGTCTGATTATGTACCTTTCTTTGGTGTTTAAAAATAGGTGGATGAATCTGTGTAATTTATTCCCAATACTTTTAGATTCAAAAAGTGCTGTACTGGTAACACAGAAGTTTTCAACTCACATGATTAAAACTGCCTGAACTTCAAATAGCAAGTTTCCATTAGGTTTCTTGACACATATAAATAAAGGTATATGAATTGGCAGATATTGTTGCTAATTTGGCATGAAAACGATGACACATCTTGCAACTGTCATTTTTTCTTTGTACAGAATGTTATCCTATAATTAAAGCTGATGTAATTGTATAGTAACAAAAATGCTTAGATAGTATTCATGTTTATGAGCAGAAGGAAATTACATTAGTATTAATTTGTCATAGTATATTGAAATGGGAGACTGCTTTTACCCATTCAAGAATTAGTTACCGTTGTAAAATATTGGATTTCATTTTTAAAAAAGTTGTTGTTTACCTTTAAACAGACATAAAATTCCTTTGATAATGAAAGTATTGTTAGCAGAATGCCATGAATGCACATCAATAAGCAGGTCTGTTTTACTAGATTAAGATGAGAATCACCAACTAATACTAGTTATAAGGTAATGATAGATGTAGATTAAGATGAAAATCACCAACTAATTCTAGTTATAAGGTAATGACAGATGTAGAGAAAAATTAAAAATTTTCATGTATTTAGTGCGAGTTTGATTTTAGTATAGGGCAACTGTATTTTATTGTACCTGTGTGTACTTTTATTGAATTATTCCTTTATTTTGATATCCTTTATTGAAAGAATTTACTTATATTTTATTGTAATATTGTTTACCTTTATGAAGTATATTCCTTTCTTTTGTAAGTAACTCTATAGTTTGTGTGTGTAGTATGTCCTTACTTCAAACTTTGATTTGCGCTGTGTGACTGTAAGGTAGTTAGTGCTGGTGAAATATTCAAAATATTTAATGAATTAGTGGAGATTTTCACTAGCCCTCTTTAACCTGTTACATCATTTATACCCATAGAAATGCCCCAACTTGTGGATGCACCATTTAGAAGTATGTAAACACTCTGTCGTCTGTGGGATATTATAGAATGCAGTTTTTGATTAATTCTCTACTTGTGATAAATGAATTGATTGATATTGACATCAAAAAAATTTAGTCAATATTAAAAGAATTGCATTTGAAGACACAGTTCACTTATTTTTAGACCCTCTTTCTAGTTTTTTGAAATATTGCACAACTAATTTTATTACAACAAGTAATTTCACTATGTGTTGTTACAAGTTTTCATGAGCTTAAATATCTGAGTTAATAACTTATTTGTATTCATTGAATCCCATAGTTTGCCTATGTCTCCACTGATCTCAGTAGATATACCTAGTTTTATTTTTTATTTGGCCATTTTTCACCCCATGAAGATGGTGATGAAAAATATGGATTTGGAATATTACAAATTACTTTCTTGGAATATTGAAGGCTTCAGGAAAAGATTGACCAGAATGATAAACTTTAACAGACATATTTCTCTCACAGGTACGTCACCAAGTTGTGGCTGTGGGGACAGCATTAGCAACACCTTCTTTGCCAGTAGGGGCACAACAGGGACCAGTGATGCTAACCAACAAGAATTTGCAGTGTATGCGTGCAACTCTTTCCATGGCACATTGCCATGGTGGTGTTTTGGGGGCAGCATGGCATCTTCTCCTTACAACACTGCAGCATCTTGTTTGGATACTTGGTCTAAAGCCTTCAACTGGTGGAAGTTTAAAGGTAACAAGCCTTATGGAACGAAACATAATAGGTCTTTTTGTAGGATTTTGTGATCATTATCATTTTCAAAGTGTTAGCTCAATCCTAATGTTGCCTTAAGGTTTATGCGATTGGGTTACCTAGACCACTTTCTGAGGCAGAAACCAAGGAAAGCAGTTTTAGTAGAGATTGGTAATGTAGAGAGCTCACAGGTTACAATCAATTTATTCTTCCATATTTGCCTCAGACTCAGTTGTAACTATCACATGAATCATTTCTTCAGTTTCCTTAGTCCATCATACCATGAAAGCTTCTTGTCAAGAGTTATTACATACTTGTGAAGTATCAATTTTCATGGATTGAATAAAATTTTTCTCTTGCTAATATGGCTGTGTTCATATTGCTCCAAATGATTCTTATGCTTCATTTGTAGCTCAGAATCAGTCCAATACAGTTTCCTTCCTATTTTTTTTTTCTTCAGATATTAGCTTTTATGCTGTTTGACATTGGTTTGAAATGCCCTGGATATCCCATCTGGATATTTCTGTTGGGCTTTGTAAGTTTTTATATAATATACTGTGGACTCTGCAAACCTGAATCTAAAAGGTTTAGAAACTGGAACATCAGCCAATTGGATGCACAAGTTTGTTTTCCACTATCCCTGTGCAAGCAGGCTAGCCTAATTCCCAACAGTGAGGCAATTTACATTAGAGGGTTGTAGCTGGCCATATCTTGCATGATATTCAAGTTCAATTGTCACATCATATATCTGGGGAAGTCAAACGAAAGAAAATGAAATGCATTCTGTGTAGTATTTGGGGTCTTGTATTACAAATGTGCTAGAGTTTATCATTAACTTAGAGCTGGTGATGTTATGCTTCCTTTCTTAGAGTGTACAAATTATCATCTTTGTTTTGAAAACTGATTAAGTTTCATTAGATATCCCACTCCATATGGAGCCTATCTGTCTTGCTGTCCCCACTTCAGACAGTCCCGTGTCTTTGTATGAATGAAGTAGTAATGTATTTGTTTTTCATTTGGGATAGTTCATATTCAGCAGTGGAATGGGAGGAACCTCTATGCTTTGCATGCTACTTGGTTCTTGTACACTCTGATTCAGCATTCATTACCAGCATAAAAGATCAAGGTAACTCTCTTTTGTGGGCAACATTAGCATTAAGCTAAACTATATGTAGTAGCTTTAATGTGAAAGCAGGTATTCAGTTTACTGACTTCTGATAAGATACAAATAAGTACAAAATATTTTACATTGAAGTATTTTGAGTACATACAATGAAAACAACAGTTCAACTTTATAGTCCTCAAATTAAATGAAGATTTATTTTCAAGATTCAGCTAATCATCTTAGGGTGCTGGATACAAACATCAGAGTTTGAAATTTGCTACATAAGTCTCATGTTATTACATTAGATTAATCTCCCTTCAATTTTCTAGGCTGGGCGGAGCACAGCAGAGACTAATGCTGTGATTACTACAGCTGTCATTGCAGACCTACCTGTTCTGTCATCAATGTTAAGTCGTTTATTTGAATCATCTCAGCATCTTAATGATGTGGCTCTCCATCACCTCATTGATGCACTCTGTCAGCTCTCTAGAGAGTCCATGGAGCTGGCTTATACCAACAGAGAGCCATCACTCTTTGCTGTTGCCAAATTACTTGAGACAGGTGAGACAATCATTGTTATTGGTAGTCACTTATTATTGTACTTTCACTTCACAATATGGTTGGGGTGTTTTTATCACAGCAAATATTTTTCTAAGTTGTATTAGATTTAAGTGCTTTTTTTGGACATGATTGATGTGGAAGCAGTGGAGTTTTTCATGTAGGCATTCCATCATACAAAGGTTTAATTAAATCATGCTTACCTTCCTTTCTGCAGCATATTCAAGGTCCATATTGTGGGTGGCAGTGTCTGTTTATTACAGTAGGCACATAAAAAACAGTGATAAAGGTAACTGGTAGAGATAAACAGGAGGCACGTGCTTTGTGTAATGCCTCACCATGAATTAAGTATCAGGAAAAAAGCTAATGGGCTCATTAATTTGCTTGATATTGTCTTTGCATAATACATAGATTTGAACTCCCCATGATTCCTGAGGTATAACATTTGCAGAAAAATAAGTTTTTCATAATTCATAACCTCTTGCACCAACTTACGAATACCATTAACCCCTCCCATGCACAAGATTGGTTGTGACCATCTGGCATGGAAGAGCTCCACTGTACTTTTTTCTTTGGATAGATTTTTCTGCAGCTGATTCAATTTTTTTATGAAACAAACTACATCCTACAGAAAATTGGTCACTCTTTGACATAAAAAAAGAAAAAAACAAGAAATATTTTTGATGTGAAGTTGTGCGTAAGTAAGGAATATTAAGATTATGTAACGAAAAAAGCGACAGTTTTAAGCTTTACCTTGGCAACATTAAGAATTGGATGTGAGTAATACTAAGGCTGATAAATTGAAGAAAAATGGAGTATCAAGAAATTTTTCAAAAATTTTTCACTCTTTTTAGTTTTTGCCAATACTTTTGTTTTTTTCATTTTTTATTATTCCATTGGTTGGTGTAAGTGTCTAGGTTATGATGGTTTTAGAATTTTTACTTGCATGTATGGTTTGGCTGTAATCAATTTTAGAAAAAAAAATCCATTCAATGTAGTGTATGAGGTTTATACCATATTTTGCTCTTGAGTTGTGCTAACAATAATATGTCCACAGATGAACAAACAGACGTAGGAGTGACAATATTTTGTTGTGCATACTTTTATATTGTTGTGGGATATGAAGATGATCCAGTGAAATATCATTAGACTGTTGGGTCTCTAGAAGAAGTGAGGATGTGGTTGCTAGGTGGTATTCCATGTTAGTTTTATGTTCATGAATGTTGCTGAAGCAAACAGAGGAAGAGGCAGAGCTAGTGGAAAATTAGGAGTTCTCTGAGTTCACTTCGTAATTGCGAGCAGACTGGGAGATTCCTGTACCCAATGATTCCAAATACTGGAGACCATATAGATAGTTATTTCAATTAATAAAACTGTAAATTAATGATTCTTTTCAGCCAACCAAGGAATATTTCTAAATTTTCCAGGTGTGGTCAACTTGGGAAGAGTGGAAGTCTTGTGGAGACCTGTGACTAATCATTTGCTGGATGTTTGCCAGCACCCACATGTCCGTATGAGGGAGTGGGGTGTAGAGGCTGTCACTTATTTAGTCAAGGCAGCACTCACTCACAAGCACAACCCACCACTTAAAGACAATCAAGTTAGTTAAAGTTGATGTTGAATTCATTTTGTCTCCATAACAAAATACAGATTGCAGAAATTGCTTGTGTAGATTATTAAGTTGAATTCTGAAAAAGATAAATGTGGAATTATGACAGGAGATAACATTTCTCTCTTTCTTTCTCATGAAGCAAGACTTGAGGCAGAGATGTCTTTATAGTGTAAAGTTTATATAAGATGTCTACATAGGCCATTTAGAAGATAGATGAGTAGATTAAAAGGTAAAGTTTGTTAAATTTTATGCTGAAACTGAAAATTTCCATTGCAGAAGTTACAAACACTCTTACTTTCACCACTGTCGGAGGTTTCACTAGTGGGCCATCCTGATGTGCGCCAGAAGCAGCTGGAGTCTCTCTTACATATTCTCCATTCCTGTGGGGAACTTTTGCACCATGGCTGGCCTCTTATCCTCAATATCATTGGGGCTATCAATGACAATCATAGGTAAAGGTATTTGATTTTTTTTTTTTTGTATATAACCCCAGCTTGAAGCTTGTGTACAGACATAGGATTCAAACCATTGTCAGTTTCTGTTCCATCCATTCAGTTAAATCTGGTGAATACAGGGATAAATTGTTATTTATGGACACTAGATGCTTCGTAACATTAAAATAAAGGATATAGCATATGTCCATTTCAGTTGGTTTTGAGCTTAATAAAATTACGTGTAGTTCCAGAAGACTGCACCACTTAACCCTTTCACTCCTGAATGCATTGAAAAAGTTGTCTCCCCAGCCTGATGAATATTAACAATATTTGAAATATAAAGGAAAAAACATGTAAGCCATTTAATTAACCATAGATATTTAAACTTTGGTAAATCCACTATTAACCTTGCAACTCTTTGTGTCATCCTCCAATTTCACATACTTATGCTCTGCTTGAAGATGACGTAATCTTCAAATACTATATCAAAAATCAATTTTCTTGGTCATCAGATATGTCCAATATGATAATTTGCTGTTATAGTCATCAGAATTCAACAAAATCTTGTTTGCTTACACTGTTTAGCAGGTTGGGGTGTGCTCGCTGCATCCTCCCAGTGTGGTTTTTTCTGGGTAACTGAGCCTTATAGATGTTCATGCATGATACTGAAAATTAACTGAGCCTCTTAGATATTTTTGCATGATAGAATTGCAGGTGACATCTAGCATTTATACATGCCTCTAGTTAGCAAAGGAACTATTCATTCCCTCAGATGTGGGCAGGAAGATTAAGAACATATGGTGTACATGGTTAGGACTGAAAGTGTTTATAGTTACTTCACCACCCTCTGCCAGTTCCCCCACCTTAATACCCTTGAAACCACAT
Organism: Panulirus interruptus; assembly: GCA_032273725.1. Classification (NCBI taxonomy): domain Eukaryota; kingdom Metazoa; phylum Arthropoda; class Malacostraca; order Decapoda; family Palinuridae; genus Panulirus; species Panulirus interruptus. The sequence continues at coordinate 8,714 of JAUTYZ010268204.1, forward strand.
ATCTTACAGCCCACTTTCCTACCTCTTCTCCAAACTCAGTGCATGAGTTTGAAGTCACCAGATAGCTGCACAGCCTCAAGGTAAAGTGCTCCACTATATCCGTTGATTTATCTCTGAGGCTGTATAAGGAGGTTGTCCCTGCACAAGCTAAATCTTACATCTCCATCATCAGTGCTTCTCTCCAGCAATAAAAGTTCCCCACTCATTAGAAGACTTTATATGATTTCCCAGTACCAAATTTAACAAGCCAACAGTCTCTAGATGAGTTACATCCCATTACCCTGATCCCCATCCTACATACTGAAACTTTTGCATAACCCTTAAGCAACAGCAGTCATCCAAAATGATGCTCACCCAGTGTGCAGAAAAGAGAAAAATTTAAAACTTTTTCCCCAATAGAATATATCTATAGCGTATGTAGTAAACATTCCTCCATATCAGTGTGGCAGGGTATTGAGTTGATAAGGGAGGGCCCTGGATGGTGACACAGATGGTCCTTTCTCTGTAAGTATACCATGACTATGGTTTTTTCTTGGTGTGATTTCATTCTACATTCACCAAAACAAATTACAGACTTTATGGCTTTTTTCCAAGAGTATTTTACACATCCTGTACAAATCATTTCCATATATTTTACAAATTTTTTTTTTTATGTTATATGCATTTTTTTCTTTTTTTTACATTGGAGGCTCCAGTCATGGACAAAAGTTCACATCAAGGCTAGGCCTTAGTTAAATTATAGAAAAGTTAATGAAAGGGAGAAAGTAGAGACAAGGGAAAGTATTTACAAATTTTGGAGGAAGTGAAAAACCTGTCTTTTAAAATGTGCCAGATCATAGTTATTAGGAAAGACGTGAGAGGTTGCAGAGTTCCAAAGCCTCGAGGTGTAGGAAAAGAAACAGTTATCAGAACGGCCCATCCTTGAGTTGCCAGTGGCCACACAGTAATCATGTGATGCAGCAGCTTGCCAAGTATTACATGGTCTAGCTAGTGGTGAGGGCACACAAGCAGCCAGTTCTCAGGAGTAAAAACCAAAGTAATACCTACAGAGGAGGGAAAGTGAACCAACATTGCAGCGTAGGGCAAGCAGGTCAAGTTTTGAAGTTAGCCTGAGAGAGTTTATAAGTTGGACCATTTTCGACTCATTTCTGTCAAGTAAGGATGCAGAGCTAGAACCACCGCAGGTATGAGAGCAGTACACCAAACAAGGATAGATCAGTCCTTTGTATAAAAGGAGCAATTCTTTGGAAGAGGAGAAATTTTAACATCTAAACAGGATTCCCAGTTTCATAGAGGCAAACTTAGCTATTTCCGTAATGTGGGGTTACAGTAATGCCAAGTATGCTCACTGAGTCAAGAGATGGAATTACAGAACCATCAAAGGCGAGAGGAAAGTTGTGAGAATTTTTGATAGAGAGATGGGTAGAAACTGGATCT
>JAUTYZ010268315.1:0-10149 GCA_032273725.1 Panulirus interruptus
TGCTGCGTCACATGATTATTGTGTGGCCATCAGCAACTCAAGGGTGGGCCATTTTGATACCTGCTTCTTTCCCTACACGTCGAAGCTTTGGAACTCTCTACCTTCTCGTGTCTTTCCCAATAACTATAACCTGGCACATTTCAAAAGACAGGTTTTTCACTTCCTCGAAAATTCATAAATACTTTCCCTTGTCTTTTCTTTTTCCATTTCATAATTCTCTCTATATTTCAGTTAAGGCCTGGCCTTGATGTGGACTTTTCTCTGTGACAGGAGCCTTAAAAAAAAAAATCCTTCCCCTTTCTTACCTTCCCTCTGCATTTGAGGCTTAAGGTACCCATGCCTCTACTCCAATGAAAATTTCACAGAACCTCACCAAAAAGCTTTTGTCTGAGTCTAAAAGAGGGTATGTATTGTAATTGGCATGAGGGATATGTCTCATTGTCCCTGATATGTGGTGGTCCTCACATTACTCATTCAAGCAGTGCCAAAAGTATAGTGTCTGTTGGGCACAATTCTGGGAGCTAAAATCTTCATCCTTCCTTACAGTGGCATTTACCTTTCTTAAGTCAGTCCATACATTTTCTAGTGTGTTTAAATTTATGTTTTCCCAGTGTGATATGCCAGTCTTGGCATACATGCAAATTCACTTTGAACAGTATCAACAGACTCTGTGCACCCCATGAATTTCTCGTTTTTTCCCTGAACTGCCTCCCACATTCTCTGCCCCTGTACCTGTAGCCAGGCCTGAAAGAGTTTCCTGGCTTCCACTTTCTCCCTCTCGCTCTCCTTCCATACGTTAGTCAGTATCTCTGTCTCTTTCTGCACTCATGTCTGTGCTGGAAGTTTCCTGGCCTCCTCTTTCTTCCTCTCCTTCTATACCTAAATCAGTGTCTCTGTCTATTTCTGCACTCGTGTCTGTGGTTAAAGTTTCCTGGCTTCCAATTTCTATGTCAATTTCCACAAGGAACTCTCCCCTGTAGTTGTGTTTGAGCCTGTGAATCCTACTAGATCACTCCAATACAGCATTTCCTATTTCTGAGTTTCTGTCTGATTCTGCAATGGTAGTGATGTCCTGCGAATTTTCCACTAGTTGTAGGGAGAGGGTAGTGCTATTGCAAATAGAGAAAGTCCAGAGAAGGGTAGCAAAGATGTTACCAGAACCAAGCATAAAGCACATTAGTTGTCTAGGTATCTGTTCCCGAGGAGACAGAGAACCTGTCTGTGTAACATCCTGACTGGAACAAGGACGACATCTGATTAAAGTAAACACTTGCTTTAAAAAAGTGCATCAAACTCATAAAGTAGGACAGACATCTTTCTCAACTGACTGCAACTTTTTAGAAAAACTCCAGGGAAAATTATGACTTTTTTCTCAAAAAGACATCATTCTGTTAAAAACTGATGGGTCAAACATTACCCAGAGGTATTAAATGAATTGTCAAGTAGGTTCCTATTGAGAACCAGGACAGCCTTTCATTCTAGGATGAGTCATAATGTGACAGTAAGCATCCTTAATGGCACATGTGGGTTGGTGGATACTATATAAAACATACATATTAATTCGGTGTTTGATGCATGTATAAGGATACATCCAGAATACTTCCTAAAAAGAGGGATGGAACCTCAGGCTCCAAACCAAACCATCTTCACAGGTACACCCCATACAACAAACTTCCAAAAGGCCTGAAGCTCTGTATCCAACCCCCAAGCTCAACTGTAACAATAGACAGACTTACCGTGGGGTTCATTACAACCTTTAAAGGACTGTCTTGAGGGAAGGTTGCCTTGCTAAAGTAAGGAGAAATGGAAACTCTATTGCTAATTCCTCCTTATCCCTACTTTAAAAGTACTGAGGTTTAGAAAAACTGCTGCACTCAACCCACTCACTGCAGCTGGTTAATATCATGGCCTACCCCTCTTGGAGTCTTCACCACCACAGTCCGGGCTAGGCCAAGGCTAATGGACTGGGTAGTTGGTTGACCAAGCTGTTAGAAGCCAAAGCCCTCATGCCCACATAGCCCCCAGATCCTGGCTGGTCTGGTGCACTTTATTGGTACTTGTTCAATGCACTCTTGAATTTCTTTACCATGCATCTCTTGCTGTTTCTGATGGGAGATGGCAAGGTGTTGAAGAGTCTTGGGGCCCAGATGTTTAAGGTGTTCTCTCTTTTCATGCATATGGCACCTTTAGATTTCAGAGGTGGCATTTTACAGTCTTCCATGCTTTCTGTACAGAGCCAGTAGGATGTTATTCATAAATGTAGGTTGGGAATCATACCTTCTAGAACTTTCCAGGTGTAGATGATGATATACCTCTCCCTTCTGTGCTCCAGGTCAGGGAGCATAGACCAGTTTTTTTGGGCATTCCCAGTAATTTAGTTCCTTTACCACATTAATATGGGCTGTGAACAATCTCTGGACATTTTCTAAATCTGCAATTTCTCCCACCTTGTAGGGTGATGTTAGAACACAGTAATTCTCAATCTGCAAAAGAATTAGTACCTTGAATAAAAACATCATTAGTTTTTCTTCACTTGTCTTGAAGGTCCGTGGGATCCAGCCTGCCATCCTTCTGCATGAAGCAACCACTGTTTTTGTTGTTTGCTGAAAGTTAGGTTGTTAAACATCATTACTCCAAGGTCTTTCACATTCATCACTTTACTTCAAGGTCTTATTCATCTGGTTTATGAGAGCGTTTGTGTCTGATTAGTTTTTGACTTCATTTTACCCAAACTAGAGGAGAGGAGATTTATCTCCTTGAAAAGCATATTGTTCTTGGTTGCCCATCTACAGATTTTGATTATGTCTCTTTGTAGCCTTTCAGCATCTTCTATTGATGTAATTTTCATACTTATTCTTGTATTATCGGCATAGGATGATGTGGAACTGTGGCTCATATTTGTGTTAATGTACGATATAAGAATGAGGAACAAGAGGAGGTGCGAGTACAGTTTCTTGGGGGACTGAGCTTTTTACTATGGAGGTACTGGATATGGCATGGTTTACAACTTGTTGTGATCTATTAGCTAAAAAGTTGTGTATCCATCTCCCAATTTTTCCAGTTATTCCCCAACATTTCCACTCTATGTGCGATGATACCATGGTCACATTTGTCAAATACTTTTGCAAAGTCAGTGTAAATCACGACAGCATTTTCTTTGTTTCCAGAGCTTCAAAATCCTATTATAATGGTTAAGCAAATGAGACAGGAAAGATCTTCCCACCCTGAAAACATGTCCTGGGTTATGAAGCTTGTTTACTTCCATAATTTCAGTCAGCTTGCCTCCAAGAACTCTTTCAAAGTCCTAGCACTTTTTCGAAGATTTTAGTGGCATGCGATGTTAATTCTATCAGTCGATAGTTTTTGGGATAGCTTTGCTTCCACCTTTGTGGAATGAAGCAATGTGGGTCAATTTCAGACTCTTGGGAATGATGCCAGAATCTATGCTTTTGTCCATATGACATTTAATGCACATGCTAGAGGTGACTTGCATTTCTTTATGAGGACTGAGTTCCATTAGTCAGAGCCTGTGGCTGAGGGTAAGGGCATGCTCTCAATGACCCTCTCAAAATCTTGTGATGAGGTGATATCTGATATGTCTACACTTTGGGGATTACTTTTTAGGAAAAAGTCTGTTGGGTCATTATCTTTCAATGTTGTTTTTGACTTGCTGAATACAGATTCATATTGCTTTTTTAGAATCTCTCATCTCTTGGCAGTTGTCTGTAAAGATACTTCTGCTTGGAGTGGGCCAATGGAGTTTTGCATATGAGTAAAATTATTTTGGGTTATTTCATATTTCATTTATGGCTTTTTCTTCTTTTTACTGTGTTTCATATGACATTTTTAGTTTATTGTCTGTGTCCAATAATTCACTTCATAAGTTTTCTTTCCTTTACTGGGTGAGCTGTGGCTTCTTTAGAAGATCTGCGATTCTTTTTCACCTCCTGTAAAGTGCTTGTCTTCTTTGTTCTAGCCTAGACCCTGTGTGCTTTCTTCTCGCTGATATATGTCTTTTGCATGTTTGGAATACCAAAGCGGTCATGTCATTTATATATTCCTCCTCGTTTTGGTACTCAGCAGGGTTTTCCATTGTGTCGCACACATCTCATTGACCACATCCTCCCAATCTATCCATTTACAATCAAAACTAAAGTTACTGAAAACACCTCCACTGTTTCATGTGTTCTGACTTTGCAGTTTAGCATCCAAGCTTGTTTTTACTTCAATCAGGTTGTGATCAGAGTATAGGGTTTACTTCAATCAGGTTGTGATCAGAGTATAGGGTGTTTGAGAAAGTAGCATCACATATGGACTCCCGTGGTGTAGCGGTTAGCGTCCCTGACCGTGACGCATTCACGGGCCGCCCAGGGTCGAGCGCATAGGTTCGAATCCTGGTTACGGCAGTCGGTCCACAGTCAACCCAGCTGTTCATCCACCCCTAGGGGTTGGTCGATAAAATGGGTACCTGGCTCAGGCTAGGGTATATATATGTATATAGCGTTAATGGGATGGCCTTGATTAGGGCCTCAGCTGCCCGTGCCGTCTCAGCTATCATAAAAAAAAATATATATATACGATGGAGCAAAAATGTGAACATTATCAAGAGTTAGTTTTGCACAACAAAGGATACATCCGAAGCGTAGTGTTTTAATAAGACGCTTATAGATGAGTGCATATGAAAAAGTGAAATTTATGAAAATGGTTGCCATCTGCAGAATGCTCAGCCAAGAGTGCATATACTGGAGACATTTCACTTTGATTTCGATGAGTCTGAATATTTGGTGAAAGTATTTGCCAATGTATTTGAAAGGCTACAATTGATTTCGCATCTGGATTTAAACACTTTGTCTTCAGCTACAGGGATGTCGAATTCGGAAAAGACTGAAAATAACTTGAACAAGGCCGTTCCAATCTTGCTGAGGCATACCTGAATATGAATGAAATATTTTGTGAAGTGGATAACAGTGCTTGCCAACTTAATATACTAGAGTTCAATTTCATAAGTACTCTACACCAACTTAGACAAACTTTCGCTTGGTCGCTCGTACCGTATTCCATTGTCATCAACTGAGAACCGTACACCATCACCTTCATCACACAGCTGACTTCGAGAGAGTTTTAACCATACGCTGTATGTATACATCAGGGTATTGTTCTTACAGCAGAGTATCCTGTTATTGTAAGAGCACCGACTACAGAAATTTCGCTTTTAACACTGGAAGATTTTAAATCCTAATATCATGTCCGGCAAAATGTCTCTACAGAGGATCAAGAATTGTGTAATTTGGCCAAGAATCATCATCCTAAGAATAGATTAGGTACATATGTAAAGTATTTGATAGATCCTGTTTTGTTGCCAGTTCGAAAATTCGTAGACAGACTTTATATACGGAGGTAACAGCAACCCTCCAGCACAAATATTGTATAGTGTAAGGTAGGGACAATACAAGACACCTAGTAGTCTGATTGATTACTGATAGGGAGCGGAAGTATTTGAAATTTCCAGCGACATGTGGCACACGATCGGGAGTGAAAAACACAATAAGTGGCAGTATGGGTCCTGCCAGCAGGGGTAAGAGACCCTGCTTCTCGAGTGATAGTGACTTGTCTCGAGCTGATGAATGATGATGTAGCTGACGTTCCCCACATACCATCTTGTATTAAGATCTCTTAAAATTCTGACCGTTGTGGGTGATTTTGGTAACGATCTTTTCATTTGGCGAGGATATGACTATCGTGATTCAGATTGTCATGCGCAATGAAAAATGAGTAACCCTGCTAAGAATGGGGGCCTATCATGTTGAATTTAACAGGATCGTGCAGGATGGGAGAGGTAGATCTCTTATAGATCACTTTCTTTTGAATGAATGTCTTCCTGGAGTTATAGGGAATGAGGAGGTAGCCTTTCCGATCATCATTCGATGGTGTCCACATTCTGTATCCCACACGGTCGGGTGGCCGATGCTTTGTGGTCGTGATCCGTGATCCTTTCTATATAAGAAAATGCTTCCTTACTAGAATAAAATTTTGCTGAATGAACTTTTTTGATGCTATATGCATACAATTGATGGAATATACGGTATTAACCTCTTGCGTAATATACAGACAGATAGCCTGCATACGTTCTTTCACTTTGTCATGTGTCCATTTACAAATGACGGTCAACAGTTCAGATTACAGGTGATTATCGGTAAGTGGAAAATTTCTTATTCTGTGTTGTTATGATCGTGTCAGGTAAGTCAATATATCTATTATCTAGATAGAAGCAATATTTGGAAGATGCTGGATGACCAAAGGAAGGGTAAGTGCCCTATCTCAGTCACATTATGAAAGTTCTGAATCACCGAGCGTTTAAAAAAGATTAAAAAAGAAAAAGGCGTCATTATATACAAAATGACCGAATTAGTCTGATCATAAGTTTTACAGATTCTTGGGCGAATTAAGAAGAAACATGTTTCCTTTGTATGATAGCATCAACAGGCAAGATCTATGCGGCTGAAGAAATAAAGAGTGAAGAAGTATGTCATTCTTTTTTAGGAATGAGCGCTGACAAAAAATGATTACTTTAACAGGAGTATAAAAATGCTTTGAAATGATTCGAGATAAGGTGAACACGATAATATATTTTTCCTTCATTTTCAAGCCATCTTAGGCATGTAATAGAAGACCTGCACATCCATCTAGTTATGTGCAGCATTTTTGGTTTCCTCTCCCTCACTGCAAGGTTCTTCTTCCTAGATCCCATCCCAGAGACCGGTAGATAATCCTGGAGGAGAAGGTGACACTGTCGTGTCTCGCACGGGGTTATATTCATTGCTCTTGGATCAGGTTACTGGCCGTTGCTCCCTGATTGGTCAGTTCGTCTCGCATGCCCGCTCGCATTCGGCCAAGCTGTAACTCCCTACTACTATGGTGATATCATCTAGTGAAATGTCGGCTGCCTCCACCGCCTTCTTCCCTTGTCTGTCTAAGCCTTTGAGGATAATTTGTGCCTCCCCTCCCATCTAGGGAGATTTCCCCGCTTGTTCTGCATGTGAGACAGTACTGTGTCATATTCTCCTGAGGAAGACAGTTGTCGAAACGCTGAGAATTAAATACCCATTAGCAGCTCGTGTCTAATTGCTTCCTTAATACCTATCTATCAACAAAGATCATTCACTTCCATCAATGACGCTAAATCTAGCCTATCACCCATCATTCAAAACTGCTGTTATACGATCTTAATACAAACATAAAAGAAGTATCGTAATCATTTCACGATAGTATTAGGTTCTACTATCAATAATCCCGTGTTCAGTAATACCCCATAAAACTGGTAAAACCTTTATGAACCATCCTGTATAACGACATCTCTCCAATTTAGGGAAGTTTTCGCTCATCTTCCTCTGAAAAGAAATCCCTTGAGAAAACACTTTTCACTCGACAGAATTTGTGAAGAAAATGCTGAGTGGTAAATAGGAGGCTGGAATTAATACCTGTTCATTCGCTTAGGTCGAAATCACATTCAAGGATTTTCCTGATAGCCCTCTAGTGGAACCTGTTCCAAAATCTTGTAAAGGTGAAGATTTAATGATTAAGTAAGATGTTTCTGAGGTGGAGATAGAGCTATAATGCTGATTTTGGTCAGTTCTCATGGCTGGATCCATGCTATTGCCTTGGAACAGATATTAGGTCGATTTCATCGGCTGATCCACACCGGTCAAAGTGAAGAATGAAACAGAGAGAGCGAAATAAGGATGACGGCAGTAAAGGAATGCTCTGGTTAAAGCCGACACATTTCTATTAGTCGGATGATTTTATAGGGTTAATGGAGGTATCCGGGAAAGTTGTAGTCTAATCTAGAGAAGCTCAGGATGAGCTGATTTTGTTGTTTATCTTATAACTCTCGTGAAATTGACTCCCCCCTCGCGGTTGCCACATCTTCGGTATTTCATTACTGCTGATGAAATAAAGAAAACGTTAGACAAAGATGCAATTAAACGTGGCTCCACACCTTGGAATCCTTTAATGATTCTGATCCAGCCCCTCTCCATGCTCGGCGTTCCCCCTCCCCCGACCCTAATCCCTTGCAAGGCACTCCCTTCCACCAACCTCCACCCCTTGCACTACCCTCCCCTTCCATTATCCTCCTATTTCCTAAAAAGAAAGCCCTCCCCTCCTTAGACCCCTACACAGTGCCTGGTCACCCTCCCCCAAGACCTCAGCCCCTTACCCCTAGCACGCCCCTTCCCTCTCCAAACACCCCCACCCCCACCCCCACTCCTGGTTAGGCCCTCCCCTCCTCAGGCTCCCAGCCTACCTGGTCGCTCAGGCCATGGTGGTCTGTCTGGTCTCTGACGATGGTGACCTGTGTCGAACAGTCTACACAAACACTTGCTCAATCACATATAGACTAATAAAGTTCTTTTTTTTCTGGGAAATATTACACGAGAAAAGTGTTCGAATTGTGCTCTTTATTCATACCCAATATCTGCCGTCTATAAAGCCTATCCATGTTGTAGTTTCCGACATATTTATTTCGGTCACACAGATAAACAGACGGTTATGCCATTACTCCGTTAGAGTGCAAAAGATCTCCCTGGGACCCACCTGACTCCTTATCATGTAAGCATGATTTAGCCATCCTCGTTTGATGTGAGTCTTCACTTCATAAAAAAAGAGTTATGCATCTGAGTGACCTTGTAAAAAACTGGTAAGAATTTTATGCTGTTATCATTATAACTCCCTGTTGCTTTCAGACCTTGGATGTCGAGCATTAAGATCTCCTACAGCCAGAATCGAGTCCAGGAACAATGCGCATAGTCCGATAAATAACTGAGTTCAAAACATCCTTCAGAACCGTACATGTTTGCTTTGTTCAGCTCCACTTGACTGGAATATATGTTTATACACACGCTTTCTAGTCCTCGTACTTTGCTCGGGTTTTCAGTTACTTCTACTACAGGTGTGGAGTTTTTAACGTACGTTGAAATTCCTCTTATATCCATTCAGTTTAAACGGACTTCCTTTCCTATCTCCAGTCTCATCTTTAAAGGTAAAGTCGTGTAAATCTGTAACTTTGTTTCGTAGACCATTAACATACCAGGATGTTATTGCAAGCCTAGCAGGATCCATTATCAGTGTTTCTATGTTTTTTCTTATCCTTACCAATCAAATTTTTGAGGGTAGCCCATTCTTCCTGGACAATCTCCCATATCCTCATGAGCTTCTTATTAGCGTCTTTGCACCTTACCAACACCTTTTCAGAGCTCTCAGTTGTTATTCCGTGCACTACTCAATCCTTTACTTTTCTTTCTTTTTAATTCAATAATCATTTTGTCGACTGAATTTTTTATCAAAATCTTTGGCCCTTCACTTTCCTCTTTCCTCTCTAACTCTACTTCATTCACAGATTTATTCTCCTTTTATTTGTTTATCACTGTCTAATCCTTATCACTTCTATTCACTTAACCTAAATTTTGCAAGAGGTGAAACACCCAACGTATCACTCCTCCCAGAATTTCTTGCACATCTTTACCTCTAACTCTCTCCTGCCACTTGTTTATCATCCTGGTTGTTCGTGGACACCAACAACTCATCCTGCCGTAAGCGCTGTCCATATCATTCTTGATTCTCCCTGCTCGGCGTTGCAATAGTCTCTGTCTCCACCATTCGCGAGTTCCACTGTCTTGTCACTGGCATATTTCTGTGTGCTTCCACTTCGTTCACTGCATAATTCCGTTGATTGCCAATTCTCAGACGCGGCCTCATCTAACATGCAAATGGTCCAGCCAGCACTGTGAGTTTTCCCACAATTGCGAGAACAAGGCTTAACCCTCTTTCCAGGTTTGATCTTATCCTTAGACATTCTTGCGTTCCCGCACTAAGACCTGCAGCGTGGGTCCTGATGACAGATCCTGGCCTTGTGTCCCCATCCGCAACACTTCAAGCACGTTATTGGTTCTTCCACATTATGTTTCCACCTACCTGCACACTGCTTCGGTGATGACAGCTTAGTTCCGGACCTCTCCTCCTCTCATTGGGACAACGACTTCTCTCTCTGCCCCCTTACGAAGTCCCTCTTGACCCAAGCAAATCTCTTGTCATCCAGTAGAAGTTCTGGATCCAGTATTATGGGGTACGTCGAGACTATGACCTTTGCAATTT
>JAUTYZ010268752.1:0-10146 GCA_032273725.1 Panulirus interruptus
TCTGTTACTATGTAAATAATTATGAAATCAAATAAAACTTGTCATTAAAATATGTAGTGATGACAAATACCTATATTTATACATACAAGTCTTTGCAATGTTCATAAAGTCACTTTCTATATATTTAAATGACCTAGGTTTCAATCATGATCACGAGTTCTTATCAAAGCCAAGACTCTACAGGGGGAAGGGGAGAAGAAAAGAAACATTGAGTGTTTTGAAGAATTGTGAAGCTTGCCTTTCAGAGCTTAAACATATTTTTTTTTCTGCCTCCGTAAGTTCAGAAAAAAGCAAATAGATTTTTTTTATGAATAGGTGCACAAAAAATATAAAAAGAATCATGTTTTTTCTAATGAATTAAGATTTAACCATTCCTAGTTTGGGAAAAACTTTGTTTCACTGAACTTGAGCAATCATAAATATGCAAAGTGATTCGTAACTTTTCATTTACATAATTAGGTGTAAAAAAAATATAATTTTTTTTTTATTAAGTAATAGTTAAGTATTCCTACTTTAGAAAAACTTTATTTAACGGACTAGCCACTCCAAAATATTAGTGGTGGGCATTAGAGGCAGCTAGAACTAAGAAAATGTTTAACTGTCCATCGCAGTTACTAGCAGGAAACTGAGGCCTCTTGGCAATTCCAGTGACTCATTCTTTGTTTCAATTGCCATCTGTGGCCAGCCAACAGACACTATACCTTGCTTAGAATGCAACCTGTGGTAATAAATTATGTGTAAGGATTGATGCATGAATTCCGAGAGACTGGTGTGGTGGGGGCTTTTGGTGGAATAACATCATAGTTAAGTGAAGGGTTGCATTAATAACAGCATTTTTTTTTTTGCAAATTTTCAAACTAACCTCAGCACACATTATAGTTTCATTTTTTGCAAGAATTGTGCGACTGTGGCATAATTAGTCATGTGCTTTCCTTTTCCCAGACTTACAGGACAGCTTTCAGAAGAATTACACGAGCTAAAAGGACAAGGGGAATTTGCTTAAACTTTACTGAAAAAATTCTCCACAGTGTAAGAAACTTTTTCATGTTAAATAATTTGAATTATGAGAAAAGCATCTTACCTGTAAGACTGAATAAAAGCAGTTTTAGAGGCTCTTCCAAAAGCCTCCAAGTGAGGGACAAGTCCTAGTCTCTCCACTGTCTGTCCCAACTTCGATCCTAAAACAAAATCTTTTTTACAAAGAGTGTATGTTATAGTCTAACTATAAAAATGTCAAGTAAGAATGAAGCATTCTAAAGGGAAAAAATATGTTGGATTTTGAAGACTATAAAATATTTCTATACCACAGGCAGAGTATTATGAGCATCTGAGAGGACTTGCTAAAATGGGAGGATAAAACGCTGTTTTATCCCATAAAAATGACCAGCATGAAGCAAATGAAGCCAGCAAAAGCTCATTTAAAGGGACTCAACATCCATGCAGTTACCAGGCAAGATATATGACCTTACAGCATAAAAGTAAGGTGGTGGCAAACAGATGCCCATCCAAATTCATTCACTAACCACTAATGTCTGTCCCTTGGGCCTATTTCTGTCAAAAATAAAGAAATAGTCTTTCAAAAAGGAAAGGAAAATCACTGGATGCTCATAAGGCTTTGTCAACAGTAAAATGGTTTTCATATTTCAAAAGCTAATCTTCTCACCCATAAAACCAAGAGTGAGATATGTGGGAAGCATCCCTTATCCCCACCTTAGGGATATATTTGTAAATAGTTGAACCAAAAAAATAATTTAAAAGGAATTGTTGGGATGAAACAAAATTAATTGAATACTTTAATAAAAACTTACCATAAAATGACCCAGCACTCTTAATGTCCCAGATGACTGCTGTAAGCAAGAGTATTCCAAGAAGTTTTATGATACGAGGAAGGGGTGATTGACCTTTTGCTGTTTTCATTTGGTTCAGCAATATCTGTAAAAGATGCTTATATGTCAGATGGGGACCCATTCTGATTATATCATAATTTTTATACGTGCCATAAAACATGAAAATCTTACAAACTGAAGATGTCAAAAAATCTCAAGTTACCAAATACTTCAAATAAACCAATCATCATTTTTTACAACTTCTCTGCTTTAACACCCATTAGCAACACAAAGTTTCTTATCCAAAATCAGATTAACTTTCTTCCTGCAAATATTCTAGTACTGCAGACTTAATGTAATCCTCCCACATTCTCAGGACTTTACACTCAAGCACAGAAGAGATAAAGTACATACATAGGAAACATCTAAAACACCTGGTTCTATGCTTAAACTTAAAAATGTAGGTTTTGAAATTTGAAAAAAACTTCTCTCTGAGGCAGTGTCCCACTAGCTAGAAGGATCTTCTAAGATATTTTCTAGGAAAGCTGAGGACAGGAGCTTCTAACCCTCTTTTTCTAGTGAGGAAATACTGGCTTCCCAACCAATGCTGCCCTCCTAACCAGGTAGCATCAGCTTGCTTTATTTTAGACCCGCCTTCAGTCAATCAAAGAATGCCAGAGAGATGATGTCACTCATGCATTCAGTTCCATACGTTAGCAACACAGAATTCTATCAGATTCCATGCTCTCAGCATGCCTGCTTCTTGCTACCAAACTGGTTTGCTTCATCCCATGGATTAGTATTCATATTTTTATTGCTTAGTTTGTTAAGAGGATGGTGTATTTTTCTATATTTGAGCTTTAGTCATTGGTTTAGGATACCTGTACCTGTGTACATTTGCAGATGTAAATTTCTCGATAGTCGTTGGTGATCAGTAGTGCTGTCTGGCAACTCAAACATAGTAAACTTGTAGTTTATTGTATTTTTCAAGGTGAATAAGCATAGCATGTTTAGTTGTAAGGGGGCATGGTGATTGGCTGACAAAAATACTTCCATATATATTTTTTTTTTGTATCCAGCTAAAAGCATATATATGGATGCAGAAATTATTATATTTTTTATATCAAACCAAAAATGAGAAATCATTGCAAAAGCAAACTGAATATATTGCAAATAAACCAAAAAGTTTTTGAGTGTGTCAGCATTATGCATCAGACACCTGATCCACCTTGGAACTGATTAGATGGGGGCGATATATATTTCAACCACAGTATATATATTATTATAATGAATAAAGAATCACTGAAAAACATGGACAACTGAAACCACATTTTTCTCTTATGATAGAGTAGATATTCTTGCACTTCTTCACTGCTAAGGAACTAAAGATCTAAATCTCCTGATTCTTGTTAACAGTGGAGAACCATCACATTCATTAGGAAGGGTAGACCATATATAATTTAAGAACAGTTAAAGTTTCTCAGTCAAATATGTTTTCAATATTTTTCTTACTTGATCTCCGTTTCCAGTAATAGTTAGGTAGCACCAGGAACAGATGAAGAAAGGCTGCATTCACTCACATCCATTCTGTAGATGTCATGTGCATTGCACCGAAACCACAGCCCCCTATCCACAACCAGGCCCCCACAGACCTTTCCAGGGTTTTCCCCTGCTGATTCACACACTGTGGTTCAGTTCAATGACAGCACATCGACCCTTGTATACCACATCATTCCAATTTATTCAATCCCATGCATGCCTTTCGCCCTCCTGAATGTTCAGGCACCTGATCACTCAAAATCCTTTTCACTCTATCCTTCCATTGCCAATTTGGTCTTCCCTTCTTGTCCCCTCCACTTTTGTCACATATATCCTCTTTCTTACCCTCTCCTCACTCACTTTTTTCCATATGTCGAAGCCATTTCAGCACACCCTCCTTAGCTCTCTCAACCACACTTTTTTTTTATTACCACACCTCTCTCTTACCCTTTTATTACTTAATCAAACCACCTAACACCACATATTGTCCTCAAACTTTTCATTTTCAACACATCTTCCCTCCTCCACACATCCTCATCTATAGCCTATGCCTTGTATCCATAAAACATTGTTGAGACTAATATACCTTCAAACATACCTAGTTTTGCCCTCAGATAATGACCTCTCTTTCCACATGGCGATCAAGTATAAAAAAAATATATATATATTCACCATTTTCCTTGTTATCAAGTTAGTACCAGTAACAGGAAAAAATGCCCCCATTCATTCACATCCACCATCTGGTTCTCATTTATAATGCGCCAAAATCAAGGCCCAGCTATAGCTTGCCTAACCTTATGAGGCTCCTGCAGCACTCAGGAAGCTGGCCGTGTCCACTGGTTGGAACCACAGGTCATGAAGTGTTAAGATGTGTGTGCATCTGTTTGCAGAAAGTGCTGGGCAAGTGAGTTGTAAGTGCTCGATATCTTCTTTATGGTAGTTGCATTAAGGGCATGAAGGGTCTTAGGATATGTTGAAACAGTGTTTGTAGTGTTGTAGTGATGGAAGATGTCCAAAGCGAAAGCAGGAGGGTTTGACTTGTGTTTGTTTGGGAGTGTGGTTTCTAATGGGTGTGTTTGGCCAGAAGGCTGGCATTTAAGATGGAGTTAGGAGGTCAGTTGTTTTGTGCTTGCTTGTTTATTTCAGTGTGTTTATGTTTTGTCAGTGTTCTGTATGTCAGGGGTAGGGGAACCTGTGAGTAGAGGTTACTGAAGTGTGAGGTAAGGGTAGGCTTTTTATTTCTATTTGGGGTTGGTGGTTAGTTTTCAAGTGGTTAGGGTGGGAAGGGGTCTAGTGGTGTTGCATAGAATTAAGTGCCGAGCATTTTGAGAAGGGACTGTATTGGGAGGATCTTTGTTTCATGGTGAAAGTGTTGAATGATTGTAGTTCCTAAGCAGCCTGTGATTGTTCTCAGTGCACTATTTTTTGTGGTTTGCGCCTTTGTTATGTTTGCTTTTGAGAGGGTGGAAGATCAGACAGGTGATGCATAGTATAGAGTGGAGTAGATTAATTGTTTGTATAGGATCTTGAAGGATTCTTTTTCTTCTCCATACCTGGTGCTAGTTAGTGTTCTGAGGGCATTTAGTTTGTGTATTGCTTTTATGTTGATGTTATTGGTGTTGGGAGGTAATATCTTGCGTATGTTGTATGTGATGCCTAGAATGGTTGGTATTTTGTTCATTGGGAGGGACTGTCCATTCAAGGTGACTGGAGGGTGTGAGCTGGATTCATGTCTGGACTCAGCGGGTTTTATCATCAACTTGGACACGTGCCACTTAATTCCTAGCCAGTACTCTGCATGGCTGAAAATAGATTGAAACTCTCAGACTAGCACAGTATGTTTCCCAATGGACAAAGCTCAGGACTTTGCAATTGCTGTTATTGCCATATGGTTGTAGAACATGGAGTCTTAGTGTCAACTTGAGCAGTTTATGGTGAAGTTCAGTTTGGCAGCCCTGTGCAGTGACACGGTGAGGATTCATGTCAAAAAGTTACTGTCTAGTTAAAAAAAAAATTCCCTGTATAAAGCAGAGATCTTTGCAGAGCACTTCCCTGGGAACTTCTCATATCATTGATTTGGTGAACCAACACAGAGGACCCATAGAAAAAAACATGCCTTTGAGACCACATTGAATTAAGTATGGGACTTCAATTCTTCAGAGAGCTGATGAGGGTGTGCTGAAATGGTTTGGACACATGGAGAGAATGAGTGAGGAGAGGTTGACAAAGAGGATATATGTGTCTGAAGTTGAGGGGAAAAGGAGAAGAGGGAGACCAAATTGGAGATGGAAGGATGGAGTGAAAAAGATTTTGAGCAATTAGGGCCTAAACATGAAGGTGGGTGAGAGATAGAGTGAAAGTTTCTTACTAATAAGATTGTGAGCCACTGTGTAGGAGGAGACAGAATAGGATATTCATCCATATGTGGCAGTTCACTGTTTCGTAACCTGCCCATACAGTTGATTAGGTTTGTTTCAGGTTCAAGATGTTTCAGGACTTTTGAATAGAGATGGAATTTTAGATTAGCGAATCTCTCCTAATTTGAGGAATCTGTACTCCTGTCTCTAGTGTTCTTGATGCACAGTAATAATTCAGGCTACTAGCAATTTCAATATTGGACCAGATTGTTTTTTGAATTTTGAATATATAGTTTGTAATGTTAAGAAATTTGCTGAGAGATGAAATCTCAGAAGCTTTGAATAGTGTAAAGAGAACATTAGAAGGGGATTTGACTTGAGTTGTGGTTGCATTAATGATTATAATTTGTTCTGTCTGAACGGACCACTTTGTGGTTAGCAAAGCCAGGAGGGTCGTGTGAACCATAGTTCACATTTATGGTAGCTTTTCCAATTTGCCCTTGTAGAAAGTAAATCCATTAGATTTGACTTACTTGGCATATGAAGAAAGTGAAAATGTACAAATGTACAGAATTTTTCAATTGTCATTTCCACACCTTCGAAGGCAGCTGCATTACCTGACCAACTAAAAACCTCTGATTTTGATGGATTTCAGTGTCATCACAGTGTAACTGGTAAAATGTGTGTCATCTTGTATTGCAATCACCTCAAACTGCAGAAGAGTGCAGTTTTTTGTTGTTATCCATGCCTTAGAAGTAATGAGATAGCTTTGGAGGTCCATCATGTGATAAGCAACTGCACCATATGCATGAAATGGTGCATCGAATACATGAAGCTGATAATTCAAAGTTTCGTGGGCTACCATTCTAGGAAATCTATACGGGTCAAGCCTTTGAATTCTTCAGCTAGTGTAGACCAGTCTTTTAAAAAGAGTAAGGATCATGGCTTATCCCAACTTTATTCCATTCCCAAAGCTTCTCAGATAAGCACTTTGTCTTTAACAGTATTAGGTGACAGCTTTGGGTAATACTTGATCCAGCTTAATTTCAGTTCCTAAACCTCTCAAACCATACAGTAATGAGGTGTAGCCTGCTGGTAAGACAGGGTGGTTTGAGTTTAAGGTTGAATGGGGAGAACCTGGAGGAATTGGAGTACTTTAGGTACTTGGGAGTGGATATGACAACAGATGAAACCATGGGAGCTGAAGTGAGACGTAGGATGGAATCCAAGGTGTATTAAATAGTGTGTGGAAGGAGAGGCCATTGTCTCTTAAGGCAAAGTTATATATGCCTGAAGATATAGTAGTTTTAACAGTATTGGATGGATGCTGATTAATGCAAATAAATGGAAGAGGGTAAACATGTTGGAGATTAAATGTCTGAAGACAGTATTTGGTGTGAGGAGGATTGACCCTATTAGGAATGACAGTGCAAGAGAGAAGTGTGTTTGTAAGAGCATTCAGATTGACAAAGCTGACCAAGGTGTGCTGAAATGGTTTGGGCATAAGGATAGGATGGGTGAAGAAAGACTAATTAAGAAGATCTGTGTGACAGAAGTGGAGGAAGCAGGGGAGGGGTTAAGGGGAAGACCAAGAAGATGAAAGGATAGGGTAAAAGACTCTGAGGTGCTTAGGCCTGAACTTACAAGAAGGTAAGAGGCATGCATAGGATACTAATTTGGAGTGATATGGTGTATACAGGATATTGTGTTTGCCTGAAAATCAGGAGGAACTGTCTTTAAACATTTCAGTCAATTCCCGACATGTGCATTTAAATTTACAAATCTCCCAATCTAAAAGAATTATAGCCATAGTCTTATTCTTATGATTACCCAATTACACTCTGTAGTGGTTATTAGTCATCTGAGATTGATAGATATCTATTTTTTTATTAGATACTTCCTCAGAATAATGATTGGAAATATAATGTTCATTAATTTTTTGTTTTTTTAATATTAACATGAAAATATGTAAAAAAAAAAATAATAATAATAGATATGTCTATAAGGGATAAGGATGCTGAAAATATCTATGAAATTTTTTTGTAGAGATGATGGTAAACCAAAACAGCACTCTAAGCTTTAAGAACTTTAATTTCAAGGACATTTGACTATACCAACTGATTTTTTATAGTATTAACTGTAATGTAGATATTTTCTAGCATACTGTAAGGCTTTATAAACATGATTTTATACAGGTATAATTTACAGAATGTACCAAAAAGTAGATGCATTATGTAAAGAAGCAGGCAGTGTAGGTTGCAGAAAAGAATTGCATTTTGTGATTTAAATAAAAACTTGACACTTTTGCTGAAGGTTCAGTTAATCTTGTGAAAAATAGATTGTATGATTAAACGTTTATTCCTAACTCACTATTTATCAATCAAAGACAGCTTAACATCTTTGTGATTAATACTGAAAAAAATAAATGAAGAATATCATTTTTGCAGCTAAACTGTAGCAGTCAACCAGATATGGCATTAAGTAATTAATTAGCTTTTCAGGGCTGAAGAAAAGGTAAGGAAGTTTAATATGATAATTCGGAATATGAAATGGTAATGCTATGTGAATAGGGTTATGAATGAGCATGTCTTATCATGTCAGTTATTCTCTTATTAAAGACTTCTTGAATTTTATTCACAGAGATGCAGGTTAAAGGATTCGTCACTTGAAATTAAGTACAAGCAGAAGAAACCTCATCATCATGACCATGATAATAGCAAGCATCACAAGGACAAAGATAAAAAAGATAGGGAGAAGAAGGACAAGGAGAAGAGGGACAAGGAAAAGAAAGATAAAGAGAAGAAAGACAAAGAAAAACACAAACATGAAAAACACTCAAGTAATAATTTGTCATATTATAATGGTCAGCATATCTTAGCTGGTGTTATCTTTGTATATATCAATTGAGATAGAAGGTTTTTCACTGCTTAAGTGGTATTACTTGAAGTCAATATTATTTAATTTTGCTAAACTTTTATTGAAAGAATTTCATACCTGTTTTATCATTATTCATCAAGCTGAACTGGACCAGAGGATAGAATGAAAGATATTGTTTGCTTTTGTATACAAATGTTTTTGTATCAGTGCAAAATCAAGTAATTTGATAATTGAGATTAGATTATGCAGGTGTTACTTTGCTTGTGGAAAGGGGAATAATACAACATTACAAGGAGGTGGATATACCTTTATTGCTGTAATGAATATTCCTTTGCATAAAAAAACCTGTAAAAAATTTCCACCAAGTTTACTTTTAACATTATTACTGCTTGCTTGACTCTGGCATTTTGTGTGCAGCCTCAAAGAGCAAGAGTGGCAGTAGTAGGAGTGGCAGCAGCAGCCATCGATGTGGTGAGTGTGAGGCATGTTATCAACAGGAAGATTGTGGCCGTTGTGAGAACTGCAAAGACATGCCCAAATTTGGCGGTCCACATAAGTTGCGACAGAAATGCAAGAAGAGACAGTGCCATAATTTTGTGAGTTAAAGTTTTTTGTGAAGCTTTGAGTCCATTTTTATTACGTGAAAGAACCTGGAGGGATAATATGTTTCTATTTATCTGTATTTTCACATGGGGTGGGTCAGGTTCACACAACCTCAAAGTTCACATATGGTGAACATAATCTTCAACTGCTTGACTGTTTTCATTTTTCATTCCCTATTGCCTCTTCAGAACTGCATAACATCCATTTGCTATATATAAATCTTATTTCAGTCTTTGGTGTCATTTACTATTGGCATGGCCTAAAGTCTTGACAGCACTTCAGGTTGAATTTTCCCAGTTGGCTTATTCAGTACTGAAAATCTTGTGTAATTATGTGCATCCTGCAGGTCTTCTGTCACAAATTAGCTTTCTCTACATAACCCATTCTAAGTTGATATTGGATGCCATAAAGTATAATTACCTTGATCGTTTTGCTCATAGTGCCAGCCTTCGTTCCTATCCCTTAGTGCTAAATGTATTTCATGTATGCTCAGAATTTATTATTGTCTACCTAATAGCTTCTCCCACCTTAGCAATGTAATATCAGGAACATATGAACAAGCCTCTTTTGTGCCCATTTGCTCTCCAGCAATCTTTTAAACTGTACTGAAACAAGCATCTAGCTCTCTCTCTCTCTCTCTTTTTTTTTTTTAAGGCTCGTGTCACGGACAAAAGTCCACATCGAGGCTGGGCCTTAATTGAAATATGGAGAATTATGAAATGGAAAAAGAGAAGACAAGGGACAGTATTTACGAATTTTTGAGAAAGTGAAAGACCTGTCTTTTGAAATGTTCAAGTTCATAGTTATTGGGAAAGACATGGGAAGGTAGAGAATTCCAAAGCTTCGACGTGTAGGGAAAGAAGCAGATATCAAAACGGCCCACTCTTGAGTTGCCGATGGCCACACAATAATCATGTGACGCAGCAGCTTGCCGAGTATTGCGT
>JAUTYZ010269084.1:0-10143 GCA_032273725.1 Panulirus interruptus
TTATTCACAACTTGTTATATCTTTGTCAATGTCAACCGTAAACTTGTGAAAATGAACAATGTATCAAGATACAAGGTCTATCAAACCACATTTGGCACCAAAGTGCTGCCACCTATTATCTGTAGTATGGTTCAATATATTAACTTAAAACACTTAACACACTTTTTGAAAACTTCAAGTGACCATATACAGTTGATGTGGGAAGTAAATACAAGTAAGAGGCAGCACTACAGCAGCAGTGTTCTACATCCTGGGATTAAGAAGCTCACTGGAGGGTAATGCTCTGGAGATCTATCAATTTCACCGCTAAATTTCAACTGTTTTTCCACACACAGGTCCATATATATTCTAAAATATTTTCACTCCATTTTTCACTTCTTAAATTTAGAAGGTTCATGATCAAAGCAACTTTCCTCACACAATACCGTAATAACAATAACTATGACTTGACAGATCTCCATGCAAAAGCAAATACATTTAAAGCATTTTTCAGCCTCCAGCTGAGTGATGCTACTGTCCCATACAAACATCTGTGAAAACTGATAAAATATAATACACTGTTCAGTACAATTTTTGTATCTTTACATATTAGTGAACTATTATATATGACCTTTGTTATATATCTATAACTGAATAACTAGGGAACTAAAACATTTTGTTCTAAATTATAAGTAATGCAATAATATACTTAATTCTTATTTCTATCTAATACAATGATAATTTAAAGCATACAAATAAACAATCTTGCATAAATCAATTCATAGATTACAAAAATGAAACATTGTTACCAAGCCAATATTGAAAATACTGAGCAATGACCCTGTGATATGTACTGTTATTCAATCTCCAGCATTGAGACTATTGGATTAAACTGAAGTCACCCAAAACTTTAATTCCTGGTTGTCGCATGGTTAATCACAATGAATCCTTCTATATCATAAGCTGAGCAAGTATACAACCTCTCACATTACCATCTGGCCACATGTTCAAAACTTCCTAAAAAACTAAACAATCCTGTGGAAAAGCAGTGGTAACTTCATAAAATATTTAATTTTCTGCATGTGCTGGATAGGTGGATTATTAGCCTTTCTGTATCAGCCTAAACATACATTTAAACCTGGTGCTCCTGCTTAGCCATTAGTTCCTATTCAGAATGTGTCTATTTAAAAATTTGGCATCAGTTAATATTCCTGCTGCAACAAATCTAAACTACAAGTTCTGGAAAATAAGAAAAAAAAGTTGTCTTTTACTCAATGATATGCATGAAATAATCTTTGGCAAAAATAACTAGTGATCATGACTTCTCGTAGGTCCAAACACCTTACTATAACCTGAAGCTTTACATGTATTTCATATTCATGAACTGGGAAGGAGAGATGGTTGAAATTCCAGTCTCATGATTTGGATCCCAACAAATTAAATATCTATACTCCTACACAAATCACTTTAATATGACAGCAAGAGAAAATATGAGGAAAAGTTTAGGTGGGGTGATTATATTCTGATTACAGAGCTTCAACACATTCACATAGCCTCAATTATTAACCAAAACATATATCCAATACAACAAGAATATAGCAATATACAGAAATACAAACTTTACTCCATTTAGTCCATCGACCCCTAAATCAGAAATAGAAAAAAATGTGCTAGAGAATTTAGCAACACTGCAGTGTATTTATCTCTTGCTATTTCAGTCACAACTCCTTTTAAAGGAAAATCCTTCCCCACCAACCCTTCAAAGAAAGAGTCCCTCACAACTAAAAACTTGAAACAACCATTTAACAATAAGAAAACAAAATGCAATTTAAACCAATGATAATTCTATCCCTTCAAAGAAATTGCTATAAAAAAAAATGTATGAAATACAAATCTTTCATTTACTGCACTATCCATCTCCAAGATAAAAATTGTAACCTGTTGTAACACAAGTGGATAGAAAAAAAAAAAATTCCAGTAAGTGTGACAAGGGACTCTGTTCCAAACAGGATGCTTTCACAACCTGAGAATCCGAAAACTCCACCGCACATATACAGGAAGTTCATGTTTTTAACTGTGAAAATCAATGAAGTATAAAAGTATATCATATCAATACTGTTTATATTATCTTTTGATACACTACATGGTAAGAGGAGAGGAGACACCACTGCTCATACGCAGTGTCTGCTATACACTGCACCATTTCTAATACAAAATTTTGAATGTTTGCAAATAATAGTATAATAATAACTATTTATCTAACATAACATATAAACTACTAAATATATATGAAGACTTCCACAACATTAAAGAATACACTATCAAAACATGGAATGATGACAGATAATCCCCATTCCAATTTCTTCAATCACTTACAGAAAATCCTCCAATAAGCACAAAATTCTTGCATAAACAATTAACTTTATAACCGATTTCAAATCAGTCCAATGAACAAATGGCCATCTTAAAATTCACCATGTTCATTACCATCATGATCCATTAACTTCACATGAAAGCAATGTAAAAGTGGAGCTTTCTGCACTTTAAGTCACAATTAACTCAACTTTATTAATTCTATAAAGGTTAACCAAAAGTTAAAACACTCTGCATACCTTAATACACCAAAATTATTTTATGATGAAAGAAAAATCTAATACAATCTGCTTGTTCTCCTTTAAGAATACAGTTTGCATCACTCTTTCTTTATAAATATACAAAGGACAACCTTGAATATAAAAATTTTTCCTTTTGTTCATCTTCAACATTCCACAACCCTGTGCAACAACAGATACAATAATATGAATGATTTATCTACCCTAAATTTAGGTACATCTATCTATCATCCAGATTAAAATTTACTCTAATATCTACTAAGATTTTACAAGAGTTCTGCAAATATTCTAAGGATCTTTACAATGTCATAAGGCCAGTCTCTATTATGTCATTTCCAAGTCAAAGATAAGGTACATGGGGATCCTGCAACTGTGTGAACACAGACATATGTGCCTCACACAAACTCTTGTTCCTTTTTTGCAGACTTTCAGCTAGCTCAACAATTGCCAGCTTGTTCTTTCATCACTACCATGAGCAACCTGTGAATGGATTGATTGTTCACAGAGGTTTCAAAATGAACTTCCTAGTGCATTTCACACCTATTGGGTTTTGCCATCATCAACAATGGTGAAGTGGACAATCTTCCTTCCAGCAAATTCCACAAAGTCGATTTCTTTGCGTTCTGTCAGGTCGTCCACACTGCGCTTCATCATTCCTTAAAAGCATTGAGAAATTTAATGGTCAGTACTACATACAATTTCATACATCTGAAACATCTAAATAGACTAACTTAAATAAAATATATATTGGGGGCAAATTCATAAGCATATCTGTCTAGAAAATGTATGCTGTGGAATTAACTACTGTAGCAATTACTAAGCAAACAGAAAAGTTGCTGTTGCAGTTACTATCTATCTAATGGTTGGAAGTCAGTTACTATCTATCTAATGGTTGGAAGTCAGTTACTGTCTATTTATATCTCTGTACACCATATATTAATTACTCTGGCTTTTGCTTCTGAAAATTGGTCACTTGTGTGCCCTAGCTATTATCTAGACCACTTAATACTCAGCCAGCTACTGTCATAAAATTACTGTGTGACAGCAATTCAATGATGGGCCATTTTACTGAGCTATGCTTCGAAACTGTCTAACTTCTTGTCTTACCTAAAAGGTACAACCTGAAACTCCAAAACAATTATTTTTCCAATTCTTTATTTTTTTAACACTTTTTATATTTCGTTTTTTGAGGCCTGGCCTCAATGAAGACTTTAGAGTCTTCAACAGGATAAAAGAAATCTGCTTGTTCCAATAAAGCTATGTCCTGCAGAACTCTTTCTCAGTTACAAAAAGAATTAGTCTATAATTATTTCTCAGTTATAAAAAGAATTAGTCTATAATTACAAGCCATGAAGTTTTGTGTGTATGGGTGGTATAAACGGAAAAGAAAGTTTCATTTGAAAATTAAACTTTGTTTGCCAGGTACAAAAATTAGTGGTTATATCTGTGTTTATCATCACTTCAGCACACTGGGAGTAAGTTAAGGATATGTGTGAGTGAATTAGAGACTGTGTTTCTGATCAGCCCAAGTAAATGGAAGCATAGTTACAAATAAATTAATATATGGAAAGACTTTCATGCACAATAGCCTTCTGCCTTACCAGGGTTGTAAACGCGTTCCAGGCGGAAGGTAGGCAAGCCACTACAGTCCTTAGAAATGTACATTCCAAGAGACTTATAGTCCTTAACTGGTGGGTACACCACACGCATGGTTTCACGCACAATCTGAGTGTCCACACTGTAGTAGCCTGTCAAGCAAATTTGGATATGAAAACAAGCAAAAAATTTTAATAGACATTATCTTGTCTTTCACATTTGGAGATTTATCAACATGTACCAGAATGGCTACTAAGATATATATGTACTTATTATGAAGCCTTACAATTTGAAACAGACTGTAAAAAAAAATATTTCTATGCATTTATCAGCTTGACTTCTGCAACGTTTTTTTACCTACCCATCCACATCTTCTTGATGAGATCAAGCACTGTACGAGGAGGTAGCACATGATCATGGTCCAGAGGCATCACAAAGCAGCGGCCAGAACTAATATCAATGATGCCCGTCACGTTCTGGAGAGCATGTGCAAAATCAATCATATACAAGTAGAAGATTTGCAACTTATTTTAACAAATGTCAATGTGCCCGTTCCATCCCCTCCATCATCATTTTTGTTATCTTTCCTTTATAACTAACCAGGCTTATATGCATTTCAACCTCATTAAGCAAACACCTAACTATGCCCATTTCATAAATGCATCTACAGTACAAATACTAAATATCAGAAACAGGGTATCTTGCTATCTCAATTACCAAATTTTGAGATAAGGATTTTTGTAGTTCTTGTGTAGAAAAAAAAGGAGGGTCAATTTTGCTGTTTTTGTTTGCCGATTCTAAATCAGGGGTTTTCTTCCATACTTGAACGTGTAACTTGCCCATGCAAATGTTCAGCTACCATACTGAGCAAAATGTGCAGCATCTGGTATTACAGTTGGGTCTTTTGCTGAGTATGTCAACAACTGACATGTCTTAGCAAAACATGGGCAAAGCAGCGAAACAATATAATAACCATTCTGTCTACCTCCCTGTTTAAACAATTTCTATCTGCCACAATCAATCTACTGATGTAGATATAAGCATGCATAACCATAAATTACTCATATAGGTACATCAACGTACAGCCTTGAAATCATGGATGAAACGACCTGGATGTCCAATGCCAAAGTCTGGAACATGGATCTCCTCAAAGCTCTCTTCATCTACGTCTAATTCAAACTCTTCCTTAAAGAGGCTTTCTGATGTCCACTCAGCATCCTCAACACCCTTGGGAGAAGGAAATATAATTTTATCAAAAGAAAATTAATAATCATTTAATGTTTTAGTGTTAATAACTTTATCTATCAACCTATCAATGACCAAATCCCTATATAAATCCCCCACACAAATCCAGTCATCCTTTTCAGTCAAGACATGAATACAACCTAAACCCACATGTCACTCAGAATGATTTACCTTTCCTTGCTTTACAATGTTTTCAGTGGACTTAACATTCTACCCACATAGCTTGGGACTGGTCCAAGCAGTTGGAGGCCATGGCTTACAGGCCCAAAAAAAACACCAAAGCCTACCTGATTTAGCAAACTTTGTAAATACTTCTCTAAGGCTTTCTTAAATTTTTCCCTTGTACACCCTATATTGTTTCTGGAGGAAGCAGTTAGCTTTCTTAAATTTCTCCCTTGTACACCCTATATTGTTTCTGGAGGAAGCAGTTAATGTGTTTAGCAGCTTTGGGTTCCAAATGTTCAAAGGGTTTTGCTATTATTCCACTCACTGCTTTCTTCTGTGGTAATATTTTAAGACTGTGTTCAATGCCTGTCATAACAAGATGGAACAGATTTTTTTTAGAATAGTTTGGGTACCTTACCTTGCAGGATTTGCCAAGTTCAAAATATGATACACCTCTCCTGTCTGCACTTCAGGAAGTACAGCCTCAGTAATTTCAATCATTCCCAGTAGTTAAGATCCTTAACCATAGGACTTCCCAAAGTTCCCTTGCTTTCTGACATCTTTTGTTTCAACAACTCTTCCCTCTGTATTTGAGGCTACAGGTACCCATGTTCCAGCTCATTCATCTAATATTTCAAAGCCTTTCACTAAAATGCCTTTGTTCATGGTTACTGAACTCCATTTCCCAATTTATGTTACAACAGTAAGTTCCTTAGGTTTATGTAGTTTTTGCGATTATATCACTTCTGTAGGAGTTGACTCATCACCGCTCATTTATCTAACTCATTTACCATACAGTCAAACTCGAGCATTACATAGTCACTTTTTCCAATAGGTGTATCATATAAAATATTCTCAATATCCATGCTAGTATGTGTGAAGATAAGGTATAGTAATAGTGGTGTATCAGTCCCTTTCATCCTATTGTGTTCAATGACATGATGCTTAAGAAAATTTTCCTGTATATACACTGAAAATGTTTTGTCTCCATTACTCCCTGTCATCATGACAATCTAGGTTCCCCAGCCTGTCTCTGTAAGACTGAAATCCCCCCATATCAGTGCTTTACCCTCTCTGAAAACTGCAGGTTTTACTGCTTATTGTACCATCCTGACTGTTCCTTCACTGTTCTATCTATCTATCTATATCTCTGATGTCCATTCTCTCCAGGAACTCCCTCAAGGGGGTGGCCATGACAAAAGTCTCCATTACAGTTGAATTCCAGTGCTGGTTCTTAGCCTTCGGTGTCTCATCCTTAACAGGCCACTTTGGTAGATTATATAATATCAACACCACAATGCATTTCTTTCCTACTGTTACTTTTTCCACTGTGTATTAACTGAATAGGCCATCTTCCACTATTTCCTGAAACTCATGGTTATCTTTTATTAAGAAGGCTTATCCTCACGCTCCCTTTCCTTCTCGTTCCCTCCTTACTATCACGTATTCAAACTAAAGTATATGAAATCTGAATATACATTCTGACAATAATCAGTATAATCAGATATGTAACAGACTTAATTCATGTGAAAGAAAACTTTCTGTTGCAAGGCTGACATTCAGCTCGTCCAATGTCAAACAAGATATTCTTAGTAATGGCTAGATCAGGATTTCTGGTGCTTTCAGTCACTTGAAACTGGATGGGACTTTTGTGTTATTAGTTCTGATAACATAAGAATAATTCAGTCCACCTGCAAATGCCATTTAATGTTACACAGTAGTTGCAAACATTAAAAACATACAAGACAGGAAAAACAAGGCCAAAAATATTTAATGCACTTTCATGAATACCGAAAATACTAAAATGGTAAATAATGACAGCTTTAATCAATCCTATATAAAGAGAGCATACTAAAATTATAGATACTTTCTAAAGCAATCCCCAGACACTAGCATTCCTTGTTATGTCAAACTTTTGAAATCATGGTGTCTCACTGAAAATGAAAAACAAAAACATCCAACCAAGCAACTATTTATGCTTGTATCAAATCAGCTAATCACATCGCTCAAAGCCCATCTCAGATCACCTTCAGACACATCAGCAATCCTTTGTTTTGTCTTTACAGTTTCATTTTAACATTGCACAGTCCTTTCCTACAAATCTCAAAATATTTAAAAAAGGTTCTAATACTCTCCAGTATGTATAGGATACATTTTACTGAAATATTAGGTACATGTACGATGTAATTGAAAAACATACCTTGTAAACAGCAGGGTTTCCTCCTAGGGGCATCACATGAAGAGAGTCACGCTCAAAAGGAATCCCACACCAGCCACGAAAACGAGACATCTGAGCAGAAAGTAAACATTAAATGTATCAGTCCATGTCAGAGAAGGAGACAGATTGAAACATGGATTGACATTAAGAGAATTAAAAACTCCAAACAATGAAGACAGTTCTCAAATGATAAGGATTTGGAGTTCGAATTACCATTATATTAGAAGTGTGGATGTCACAATGACATTCATAACAAAAGTAGTTTCTAAATATGTGAAGAATGCAGTGGTGAGATAATTGGGCACCTGGACATGATGGATGTGTGAATTAATGAGAATATTTAAAACAGGTGAGAGGAACAGAAGTGAGACAGGGCAGACCTTAAGTGAAGCAGAATATTAGTGAACAAGTTCATGGTTGAGACAGATGTATCCATGGAATTCTGTCTTCAACTATCTAAGCAAATGGGTATATGGAGACTATACAGGTCAACCTCTCAGGTACTTAGAAGATGAAGTTTATATTTCATACAGCCATGGCAGTCTTCCTATTCACTAAGAATATACGCAAGAATACTTGCATTTCATTTCAACTTTATGTTACTAGCCCTCATAAATTTTCTGTCCTCAATGCCTGTTAATTCCAAAACTATAAGGGTGTTCTGAGGAACAAGTGTTATCTAGTGTAGCATAATAAATGAGATGATGACACGGTGACTCATAAAAAAGTTTCAAATCCACAGAAATGTTACACTGTTTATTTCTACTGACCTGGTGGCGTGAGAACTGGCGGTAAAGGTACACACCACCAATGATACCAATGCTAAAGACCAGAAGTGCAGTAATGAACACACATATGGTAGTGGCTGTGGACACACGCCGACGAGCAGTTGATGAGAGCCATGCCTCAACGTCCCCATTTCTTGGATCGATTACTGTGTGATCGACATTTTCTGCACCCTGATGGGATAAATAAAAAACATTAATCAACAAATCCCACTTTCATAATGTCATTTGATATCATAGCACAATACCAGTAGAACCTTGTTACTATATTATGTCATTTAAGATCAAGCACCAATAAATCAGCATAGGATAAATCAATGCATATAACCAGTATATATATGTCTCACAACCTACCTGGATTCCTCCACTTACAGCTCACAAGACACCACACATGCTCTCCTGATATTGTTGAAGCACTTTTCTAACTTGCCTCATTTTAGGTTTTTCAAAAGACTCTACCTGTTTTGGACCCCCTAATCTGACAAAGAAGTACAATTTCAAGTTGGTCCAGTATCCTTTGGGAAGCTGGTGACACTGCCCCAGAGAATTCTACCTCTGAGACTCTGTTCTACTTCCTACTGTATTTGAAGATGTTCAAAATGCCACTTTTCATATTCTTCACTCACCTGGTCACTAACAAAACATGTTTACTGGAAGCTGATCTGAATGAAATATTATATGCATTCTTCATACTCAAAATTATTGAAATCTGAAGCAGGGTACTAAACGTCCAACAGGTCCACACTACTGCTATGCCATCTTTGAAAGCACTACTTCCTTAAGGTATTTCTGATGGAAATCGTCACATTCGCAACCTCACTGTGATACTTTTTCATACAACCCCTTTGCTCACATCCTTTCTCGTCTGGATATGTTATTCTCCAAAGGCTTATATATATGTCTCTCACTACCTTGGTGTATTCATTCATCAAATCATTTGTTTACATGTTTCTACTGTTGGCATTCCTCCTGTTACACAGATGATAATATTAATCACAACCTCATGAACTAATGGCAGCTTATCACCAATCATGAATATCTCTTCCACCATAATGAAAAAGTATTACAGAAACATTCCGTCATACTGATAAAAGTAAGTACTGAACATAAAATGCCAGAATCTAGGTTAATGGGCTCCTCATACAGGAAAACATGGGTATACACAGCTGAAACATCAGTGTCAACAAAAAATTAAAGAAGAGAATGAGGGGGAAAAGTCTTTTCATGAACTGATACTACAACACATTTTTCATAAAAGGCCTATTTTTTTTCCTAAAAAAAAAAGATGGTCTCAGCCATACAGTAACTGCTTTAATCATTTTCTTATACTTGAAAATAAAGAATGATATTCATATCAAGATTGCAGCTCAATCACTAAGGGGATCAAAACAAAAACTGGTTTTGGACTAAAAAATTTCACTTATCTGTAGATTTACATTCACAAAAGAAAGTAACGGCCACACAAAACATCTGCCAATTTTTTCAAAACTTTAGAATTTTCTTCTTACACTTCTAGCTTTCATATAAGATGGGAACCCCTGGT
>JAUTYZ010269195.1:0-10143 GCA_032273725.1 Panulirus interruptus
AAGGCAATGAGAGGTACCCAAAAGAACTACATGTAGGAAAGGGTATCCTGCCTCCAAAGTCCTTCTTATCTCAAAGCCTAAGGTTCCATGTGTGTTTCAAAAGGATTTAAAAGCTCAATGACCTTAAATAAAAAATAATCAACAAGACGGTTCAAAAACTTCTTGAGCAAGGTGCTGCTGCAACCCAATCTCATCTACAACATTAACTCAAGCTATCAATGAGTTTAGGATGGAACATAAGGGTCTTTTTGGATCCTAAAGAAACATATATAGAGATTTCTGACTGACGTATGATTGAAAACTAGCCAAAACGAAAACTAAAGGTCTGCCTCAGCCAGACCCTCACCATAAAGTCAGGCTACCTTTGAAATGAGAACAGAAACTAGAGTTCTGTTTGAGTACCAAAAGGATTTACATAGCTTCTTGCTCAAGGTTCCATTGCAACTTTGAAGAGACAAAAGCTAAGGTTCTTCAGCCTGACTCTACAAATAAACTCACACTACTGAGTTTAGAAAGGACACTAAGGTTTTGTCAGGGCTTTCAAGGGACTTTCATGGCTAAGGTTCCAGTGCAACCCTGCCAAAACTAAAGACATGAGCCCATTTCAACCAGGTGTTTGACAAACTTAAGTTACTATTGAGTTTAGAATGGGAACTAAAGTTTTGCTACAGCCTTGCCAATGAAAGGAAAGTTGCCACTTTAGCCAAGCTTAGAACATAAACTTATAATAATGATAAGTTTCTACTTAGGTCCTAACAGATGTTAAGCTTTCCATTTCAGTCAGGTCAACAACATAAACTCAAGTTAGCATTAAGTTTAGAACCGAAACTATGGTTCTGATGCAACTTGATCATGGATATGCTGCTCCTGGCCAAATACAGAGGCTAAGAGTCTCTGTAAAGAGTAGCTCCATGGAGAATCAGAAAGATTCCTCTTTGAAAGATACTCTTTAAGTCTCCGTTCATCTGGTGTATCTTTGTTACACTAAAAGACTTCAAGAAACCATGAGAGTTTCTTGTAATCAAGTACTGAATATGCAATCACATGTGTACATGCAGACAGTGAATCAAGATACTTCTTTAATTTTGATCTGAAGACAGCAAAACTTTGAATATACTTTAGAAAAAGTGGAAGCTTATTCCATATCCTCATACCTCTGATTCTAACATTATTGTTAAATTTCTTACATATTGTGCAAGTGTGCATGTATGTTACCAAAACTTTAGAGGATTAATTATCTGATTTGTGGAGCTATGTCATCCTTATTTACACTGTACGATGTGTCTTTACAAGAAAGTAGATTGAAACCCAGACATAGACACTGTACATAAAATAAGGTAAAAAGGCGACAGGAAGGAGTCCAAAGAGCTGAGTGAGGGACATATCATTATTTTTGACATTACCTCAACAGGTTTAGATATTTTGTTTGTGATATATTTCACATGAGACTCAAATCTACGTTTGTCAGTGTAGATCTCAAAAGTTTGCCTTTAAACTTTTTAATAATCTTAAATAACTTCTATTTCCAAGACTACTTCTTCAAGCTGCCCAAAAGTGATGCAGTAGGTCTTTTCCATACCTACGTTAACTTGTTCATTGTTTCCCAATTATTTAATTTCTAAAGTTCATACTTGAAGATAGTCATGAGTTGCTGAACTGTTCAAAAACTGCAATGGGGTGTCATCTAAAAAATACATGTATTAGAGAGTTAGATATATTTGGTAAGTCATTTGAAGAAAATCAAGAAGAGCAAGGGATCCAGGTGTCATCAGGTGCTTCATCAGCTGCATGAACCACTTATAGAGACATATTACATTTTGTCAGGTTAATGGATTTTTGCATACTGATCAGTGATATACTAATGAAAGAGTTTCAGAAATAACGACAGAATTTACAGTATCAAATACTGTACAAAGGTCACTGAATTAAGGTAAAGGGATACTTTTTTAATCATACTTGAAATGAGACAATCTATAACAGTTAGATGTGCATCAGTAGTTTTCACTTTAAATCAAATCCAAACTGATAATATTGTACTATAACAAATTTGGTTGTAAAAAAATACAGTCATTAACATATCAATTTTTCAAATATCCTTGATTGGACAGACAGCAAAGAGATTTTTTGAGTTATTCATATTTCTGCAATCCCATCTTTATACTATAACTTTCTTATTCTTGCTCTTTTTTTAGTAGGTTATGAAAAGAATTACCATAAACAAGTTGGTGAAATAAGGTTGAGATTTGGGGATAGTATTCCAACAACAAAGTCTATAAATGTCAGTGGGATTTCATCATACATTACTTATATATCATATTGGATTTGGAGGTCTTCTACCCAAATATGTGATCTTAAAACAAGCTGCTGTATTGCTCCTATACTCAGTTAAGCTGTTGGAGGCCACAACCCACAGGTCTACGTAACCACCACATCCTGGCTGGTTTGGTACACTTTATAGATACTTGTCTGGGCCTTTTTTCAAATTTCTCGACTGTACAGTCTGTGTGTTTCTGATGGCTGTAGGCAATGTATTCAACAATTTTGGTCACTGGATGCACAAAATGCTTGCTCTTATTGAGCTTATTGCACCTCTCAATTTTGGTGGTAATATTCTATTGAATCCTCCATACCTATCCTGCTTATAGGTAACTGCTTCTGATTGCAAAGGGGAAACCATGATTTCTAGGATTTTCCATGTGTGAATTATGATATATTGCTCCTATATACACTCAAGAGTGTATAGCCTTAGCATTTTCTGTAATTCCCAAAAGCTTAGGTTCTCGATAGTGTCAATGCAGGCTGTGAAAAATCTTTGTGTACTTTCTAACTCTGTAGCATTCCACTTGAGTGAGTATTAAGCTTTGAAAAGAATCATTATTAGTTTCATCTCTCTTGTCTTGAAGGTTCAGTGTGTCTAACCTGCCATCTTTTAGGAAGAGGCAACTGCTGGTTTGATGTGGTCACTGAAGGTAAGGTTGTTCGCCATTAATTCTCCTGGATCTTTTGCATTGTTCTTCCAAAGTATAAAGGAGATTGTTTCTGTTTGGTATCTTGTAATGTTTTTCATCTTTTTACATCTCTTATATAAGAGATGAAACTCTTCACCACTGAAAAGCATGTTATCAGAGACATGCTACATGATAAATCTTGTTTAAAATTTCTGTCTTAATATGATAAAATTTCCATACTTATTTTAGCATCATCAGCAAAGGATTATATGAAACTGTGGCTTGTGTTTGCATGTATGTTAGATAAGAGAATGAAAAATAGTAATGGTGAAAGTACAGCTCCTTGGAGAACTAACTTCTTTATGTTGGAGGCTTTGGAAATTACTTGATTTAAATCACCATATTGTGATCTGTTATTCAAGATGTACATTAAAACCATTATTTCTACTTTTCCAGTTATTCCCCCTTCCTTATTTTGCTCTCTTAAACTTTTCAAATGATGGCTGGCTGTTGTGGAACTAATATCTTCTCCATGTTACATCCTAGGATATTTTTCTTTTTGGCAACTTTTATTGAACCATATATCTCCTTTTTAACCTTCTCTTACTATCTGTGCCCATGTGCTAAACCCCTTAACTCCAGATTTCTCAGAACCTTCCATAAGTATGCTCTGTATTATGGCTATGGAAATAAGCTCTACAGCATATGAGGGGTTGGGCATTTCCAGTACCCCAAAGGTGAAAAAGGTTGATTCACTCACATCCATTCTCTAGCTATGTGCAATGCACTGAAACCACAGTCCCTATCCATAACCAGGCCCTACAAACCTTTCCATGGTTTTCCCCAGCTGCTCCACATGCCCTGATTGTCTACTGGCAGCACATCAACCCCTATATACCACATGGTTCCAATTCACTTTATCCTGTGCACACCTTTCATTCTCCTGCATGTTTAGGCCCCAGTCACTCAATATCTTTTTCACTCCATCCTTCAATTTGGTTTCCCCCTTCTCCTTGTCCTCTCCAATTCTGACACAGATATCCTCTTTGTCAACTTCTCCAAACCATTTCAGCACACCCTCTTTAACTCTATCAACCACACTTTTCATTACCATACCTTTATCTCTTTTATTACTTACTTGACTAAACCATTACTATTATCATTATTATTATTATTATTACTATCATTATTATCACTATTACCATTATCATTATTATTATTATTATCATTATCATATTTCTATCATTATCATTATAATTACTATTATCATTATTATCATTATTACTATTGTTATTATCATTTCATCATTAATATTATTACGGTATCATTATCATTATCCTAATTCTCATATAACCCTAAGCATCCCTTCTCCATGGGTTCCTGCAGCTTCAAGGCTACAATAGCAGGGAAAGGATGGAATCCTTTGAAGTGAGTTCTTCTACAAGATTGTACTCCCCTGATACAACTCACCATAGTTGACTTTCTCTTGAGGCATAACCACAAGAAAGGCATCTGGCAATGCCAATGTTTGCCCCATGATATCATATACAGTACAGTTCACCAATTTTGTAACTCTTATACCAACATCACCTTCACAGCGAGTTTGTTGAGAAGTGTACTACCATTAGTGCATAAATGTATACAATAATCATCATTTTGTGATGCTGTTTTTGGTTTTGCTTTATTTTTTTACATGCATTTTCTAATAAATGATTGCTCTATATATTATAGTCACTAAATAGAAAATCCTAAACTGTACCAACATCTACCAGTAAAGACAGTTTGTGGAGATGCATACTATTGCTAATGAGTAAATCTTAATGATAAAATGTACTTATAAATCTGTGATGCTGTTTTTGTCTTACTTTTTTTTTTACTTGCATTTGTTTGTATATGATTGCTCTATATCATCACATGCAACAAACAGTAAATCTTTTAGCAGCATCATCATTACAAAAAGAGTTTTATGATCAGTGCAATAAGTGTTTACAACCATATTCTTATTTTCACACTTTCTGTACTGTAATATAGAACACTTGTTTTCATATGGTATTATCATATAATGCAAAGAAAAGATTGGCACACATTTCAAACCATGAAATAAACCTATAGACCAAATATTGGATTTCTGGTGAATTTCTAAAGGTTTTGACATATTTGCATCAAGTGTACAAAGATAAATTTTTTTTGGATAACAATGATGTGAGTCATCCATGGAAAAGAGTGTTACTTTCTCAAATCATGCTCTCAAAGAGTGCTCATCTCTGTGTAGCTTCAACAATTATATCCCCTCTTTGAGTCTGGTTTCTTCACTGATTTTTTTGCCCTAATTAGGCACATAATGAGTCAAGCATTTCATGAACATTTTCTCCATGTGGCAGATCATATATTTTCAAATTCCATGCTACTATGTGTAAAGTTTATGTCAAGTGATGATGGTGTACCATCCCCTCTGATTCTGATATGCTAAATGCTATGCTTATACCGGAAATTTTGTGTACACTTTATGAACTTGCCTCCATGACTCTCCTTCTCCATGAGAATCTAAATTCTTCAAGTCTATATTTGTATAACTAGTATCTTTGAATGAAAAAATTTACCATCTATGAAGGATGCATGATTTAAGTACAGCGTATTTTCAATGACAATGTCACACATGTCCACACTGTTTGTGAAAAGTAAATCTAAGATATTTTTTTTATAGTTGGTTCTGCTATCTGTTGACCAAGATATAAAACTTGTCACGCAATGTAGATATATTCCTTATGTGCAGCTGTTTTGAGTTACCTTGCTGTTTCCTAGCCATTTCCATCTTGAGTAGTAAGATGAAGTCTCTTAGAAAGATCAGATCAAGAACTGGTTTACCAAAGTTATCACGGCAGAATTCTGTATTTCCCATCTGTTCAATAAATCCTTGTAGTCGTGCTTCTGAAGGCATATTGGTGAGCATTATTAACAGGCTAAAGTTTTCAATCTTGATTACAAACACTTCTACTTTATTAAATGAAAATTTTAGCAATTCATATACATGAATCTTTAATGTATGGTACAGGCCAATTCCTCCATATATCCCTCCCATAATTCAGGATTCAAACTTCACTGTTTATGTAATCTTTTACACGTTTCCATATAGACTGCAACTACTGTATCTATCTTAGTAAAACACTTATAAAAACAAATCTTTAGGTTTGTGTAATTTAAGTCCTTGTGAAGGATGTTACATTTCTTAATAAATTGTTTATGAGAGTTTTCTATAATGTTTTCTGCTATATCATCATTTTCTGTTTGCTTTTATGGTTGAGACCATGTTGTGCTTGGATACAAGTTTTCAGTTCCTTAATTTTGTGCAGGGTAATGAGAGGGTCATTTCTTCTTCCAGCAGTTCTTCATCTTTGAAACCAAGATATATCTATCAGTGTTAGCCAGGTTTCATTTTACATCTTACTGTCCCTGCTACTTGCTATTCATGATAGTACTGGTTAAAGCAAAGCCTCTTCTTTGATGATGATTACACATTTCTGGGTGGTAGAATCTACACCTACATTTGAAGAAGAAATTTTACTTTATCAAGCATGTTAAGATGTACTTTGGGATGCTGAAACTTATGCCATTCCCTATGCAACCTACCAGACCTGCATGTTCCCAGTGCACAATATTTTGATACTGCAGGCTTTGTGTGGTAACTGCAGTATTTTTCCTTTCATCTATCTCTTCCTTAGCCTGGCTTTTTCTGCCTTTAGTATTCATATCTGCTGCTTGTCTTAATTTCTCTCTCTTGCCATCCTCTACCATACCTGGGTCTATGGCACTGGTGTCTCCCGGATCTCCATTGTGGTGGTTTAGGTTTTTCCCCTCATTTGAACTCGTTCTTTTCCATATTTCTTATAGCACTTAAACCCTCTCTCTCTTGTCATTTATACACTTAGGATTCCTTGTATTATCCATTATCCCATGTATTATGAAAGCTTGGTTTGTGATGGTTGAGTTCTTTTTTTTCAGGTCATGCAGTGAGAAGGTAATGACTATCATTTTTGTTTTTTCAGTCTGAAAGTCCTTTGTGCACCTCATTCACCACTGTCTGCTGGTTCCAGTTAGGTACTTCCTTTGCTGGAAAGGTACTAATGTTTTACAGCACATAAGTTTGTATTAGAAGCTTAAAAATATCATTTAAGTAGGTAACCACTTTCTTTGGATCTTTTATCACAATATTGTCTCTAGTTAATTTGATATCAGATCTTATGAGTCTAGGAAATCTTATATGAACTAGAAAAGGCATACAATAAAGTCTCTGGTTAATTCAATATCAGATTTCATGAGTCTAAGAAATCTTATATAAGCTATAAAAAACATAAAATAAAGTGGACTGGAATACACAGTGGGAGGTACTAAAAATCTGTGATACAGGAGAATAGTTGCTGGTTGAAACAGAATCATTCTACAAAAAAAGTAAAGCACATGTGACACTGGATGGTAAATTACATCAAAGATTTCAGACAGGCAAGGTAATGAGAAAGGGATGAGCTATGTTATTTTTGCTTATCAATATATGAATATACATGTATGGATGGGATGGTGAGAGAGCTAAAAAGAAAGAATAAGAGAGGGAGCAAGGCTCAAGTTGGATGAAAAGAACTAGTCATTGATGATTAACTTATTTGCAGATGATTTAGTGATGCTAACAAAAAATCAAGAAAAATGAAAGGTAATCAATGAATTTTGTGCAGAGTGTAAAAGAGGAAAGTTGAAGGTAAATACTGGTAAGAGTAAGATAATAGTTTCTGAATAGAGAAAGGATAAAGTGGCGGTCTTTAGTTTACCACACAAAGTAAATAAAAAGTCAGTTGATGCACAGGCTTAGAATTGGTGGTGAACTGTTAAAAGAAGTTAAAGAATTCAAGTATTCAGGCTTAGTCCCATGCAAACATGGCACAATACAAAAGAATAAAGAAGAAAGCTGTTCAAGGAGGGAAGGCAACTGGAGCCTTGGCGAGAATTATGAAAAGGAAAAATGTAACCATGTAAAAAAGAAAACGGACTGAAGGACAGCATGGTCCTGCCAACACTAACCTATAAGTGAAAGACACAGACGTAACATACAACAGACACTTCTAGAATTAAGGCTGTTGAAACAAGGTAACTGAAGAGTGTCAGCAGATAGGATTGGGTAAGTAACATAGAGGTGTATAGGTTAAGTGGGATATCAGAAAGAAGGGACAGACATGGGTACAGAGTAACAAGTTGGTTAAGCATATATCCTTGAAAAGCTTGGTTGTAGAATGAATGCATGATGACAGGCAGGCAGAAAAATTATATAGCAGTAAGGTAGAGGAAACAGAATGAGGAGAAAGCAACTGGCATCCTAGAAGTGGGACAGACATAATATTTGGGATAGAAAACCTAGGAAAGTATAAGGTGATGGGACCTGCTAGGGAGGTATGTTTGAACTGGGTAATCTAGAGATTTTTTTGCCAAGCCAACTTTCCATGGGGTTACCTTCTAAGGAACAAGGCATCAAAGATTGACAAAGAGGCAAATAAACAAACAGACAGATTTCATATTTTTTTTATGTCTGACACTTATCATTTATGATTTTCCATGCTTGCACAGCATCTCAATTAGTTTCAAATGAATTTCATGTGAAGTTGTCAATTGGTAATGCTGAGGGTATTATTTTGTAGAGAAACATAATTCTTGGACGGCAAACCAGGCTGGAGTTGTTTTTTACTGTTACACTTTGTGCAAATTGATTTGAGAAATAAATCTGTAAAAGCAATAATGGGTCTCATTCAGGAGAGATCAAAAATTGTCTCTTAGAATTCTATGGAGTTTTAGAAAGATATAATAAAATTTATTTTCAGTTTGGCTATTACATAACTTGGACTGTATGGTGACTCTAATGGTGGCTTTTTTTCTTTACAGTGATAACATGACATGGGCAAAACATGCCCCAATCGTAAAAGAAAAAGAATAAAGAAATTAATCAGAACTCCTTAAGTACTTTAAACCTGTCTCTTAAAGGTTGAAAGGTTATTGGATTAGGGAAAAGACTTGATGGGGGAAAATTTCACAGCTTTGCTGTGTGAGAAAAGAAAGAAGTATCAATCTTCATGTGGCTGGTCTCATCACAGAAACTATAGGAAGCAACAGCCAGATGCCTGTTACAGGTACAAGTCTTGATGGTGAGGATACTTAGATAGATAATGACAGCAGTGGCCAAAACAATACCGGAAGGTGTGTTACTCT
Source organism: Panulirus interruptus (assembly GCA_032273725.1). Lineage (NCBI taxonomy): Eukaryota > Metazoa > Arthropoda > Malacostraca > Decapoda > Palinuridae > Panulirus > Panulirus interruptus. The sequence goes on from JAUTYZ010269195.1 coordinate 9,192, forward strand.
GTGAACTGTTGGTCCTTCTGTGATCAAAGGTGGAGGCTGACTTGAGTGAAGCACTTGATATGATATAAATGATATGACCTTGTTGTTAGTGGGATTTGTTATCTGGTACTGAAATCTCCAGAACAAAGACAGAGCCTTTGTTGTAGTGATCTCAGTAAGATTTCATAATATTAGCAGAGCCATATGCATATGCATGATCCAACCCATAAGTTAAAACTACAGTTATTGCAGCTTTTGTATCTGGTTACAATTCTCAAAAGTTGTATTTGGCTGAGTCATTAGTGTCGGAAAATAAGAGTACACTTTAAATCATTCTTATATTAATATACTTCCACAGTTTCATAAGGCTTTGCTTCTACTACTGTGTACAGAAGTATAACATGGAACATTATGCAGACCAGAGTTGAGTCTGAAAGTATGAAGATTGTAAAGTTTGTTGTAAAGTTATTTTGAACAAGTTTAAGTGAGTATACAACGCATAACAATGATGGCGTAGTAAGTGGATGTTTAAATTCAGTTGGGATGATGCACTTGATTGGAATGTACTGCGTAGTTGAGACAATCATTTTCAGTATTTCTTTGGTGATCAGTAAGTCAATTAGGATCAATGTCTTTGTACATTTCCAGAACCTTTAGCTCTTAAAGTGCAAATGAATTAAAAGCAAAAAGGTCATCAGGAAAATTATGGGAAATACTATTAATTAGTGAAAAGCAAGACAGAATGAAAGAAGTGTAGGATCTGAGGTATGAAATATTTCTTAACTGCAACCAGAGCCCTATGTACAATATATCTGAGAGCATTTACTACGAGGAAATGTTTAAACAGTTTCTCTTCCAAATATAGGGTGTATCCATCAGGATCCATTGTTTTTGGCCACTATAATACGTATCAAGTCAAGTGATGTTCATTCATGAAAACCCAGCCACCAACAAGCAACCCTCCCAGGTCTAT
>JAUTYZ010269414.1:0-10143 GCA_032273725.1 Panulirus interruptus
AGGTCAGGGTTGGGAGGACTATGCTGTCCCTTAATCCTTTCTTCACTTCCATACTTACACCTCTACCCTTCATTATTGTATTTAGGGACCCAATGGCTCTTCTACCCTGTACTCCTTTCTCTCTTATCTCTCCTTCCATATCACCAAACTTAGCCAAGACAGCTCCTAAATACTTTGTCATTCACTTCTTCCAGTCTTTCCCCCCCATATCCAAAGCACAATTTAGTACACTTTATTCTTTCACTTTATATGGTTTTACAAAATCTACACTTTCACTCTGTTTCCTGTCATGCACCATTACTTTACTTAAACTTACATTTACCTTCAGTCGCCTGTGCATACACACATAATAAAACACACAACCTTCTGCAACTCCTCTTCACTCAGCAAACAACACAATATCATCCACAAACAGGCTTGCCACTAGCCTTATAATTTTTCGTATCATGAAAATAAATTGAAGATATTAACAGTACTTGTATTTCAGAAGGGTGTGAACAAAATGTATCATGGTGTTCGAGGGTTTGATGACGTACCAAAGACATTTTTATCTATGGAAAAAGGAGACACTGTATTCTTCCACCCCATACTTTTGCATGGCTCTGGATACAATGCTACAAAGGTATTGTGACCTAAATTGAACAGGGATGCAGTAAATTATTTTTTTTTTAATATTTCATCCTTTAGTTTTAGTGTAATAGTAGCCAGTTGTCCAAAAGATTCTTCAGAAATTGTAATCAAGATTATGGCCTTTGGTTGAAAATATGATTATTCTTTTTACATAATTATATGCTTTACAACAATTATATAGCATTCAAGTGAATAGATAGGAGGTTTTAGTCATTAGACTTTTCATTCCTTTCAGAACTTCCGCAAGGCAATATCTTGCCATTATGCTAGTTCAGAATGCGAGTACATTGATGTGAAAGGAACATCCCAGGAAAACCTTGCAAAGGAGGTGGAGGAGATTGCCAAAAAGAGAGGATTTAAAGACTTCACTTTCAAGGTAATTAATATATGTAATAACTTGTACATTAAACCCCTATTTTAATAGGCTAATCGGAACCCCCACTTCGGCCCGGCGTTCGCTCACTTATTAATACAGTCTGTTCCATCCTACAAAGACGATATTAATGTTTTCATGGCAGAAGTTGATCATGGTCCACCTCCCTAGAGGATTCCTCATCCTGTAGTCTCCTTTACTCCTACATCCAAGGCAGACCTTCCACTGCTCTAGAGACCATCGCAAGAGTGTCTTCCTCAGTTCCTGCCGCACACCAGCTCTGTGTCGACGGTTCCCTGCAAGCAGATGGGAGCACAGGATGCGCCATCTACTCTCCCAATGTGGACCCACCAGAGGGAGGCTGGGTCGGCCTCAGACTACCGAACTCGTCTAGCTCTACCTACTGTGAGCTACAGGGACTCCTGCATGCAGTTAGTTTCCTTTCTTAGCAAAGACTGATTGGTATAGTTATCTGACTCAGTCTACCCTTCAGGCTATCTCATCTCCATATGCCACTGCTTGGTTCAACAAATCTTACGTCACACAGTCTCAGCTCATGAAAATTCTCTTATCATACAGTTTTTGTGGATTCCTTCGCATGTTGGAATTGCAGCCAACAACACTGTTGATCTCGCAAAAAATGCCTGTGGACTGCCTCCACCTGATAATGCTACATCCTCCCTCCTCTGCTACAAAAAGAAAATACATTCAGCGGCTCTTCTCCCTACACTCCATTGCAGGAACGCTCAGCGGACTCAGAGTGTGTCCATCCAACACTACGACCACTTTCGTCTATCTCCTCCCAAGTATCGTCATCATGGACTTATGATTCGCAGGCACAATGTTGCGTCTGCTCGACTTTGACTAGGATATCAACCTGTCTGGCAAGTCTCTGAAGCAGGGGACGTGCCTCACTTCTCCTCCTGCAAACTATGTGACTGTACCAACGCCAACAACCTTCAGCATTACTCCCTTGAGAGTCCCTCAGTCAGAGACCTACTGCATCAGGGACAGTCCCTGACTGACATATGTAATTATCTACTCATACACAATCATTTAGATATCATTCTCATGCAACATCCACACTTTGGTGGATGCTAACTCCTGTTTTACGTACATACTCCAATATACCTACGTAACTAAACAGCGTGCCCTGCGAGACACGATTTCCTCTGTACATAATGCTTGGCCTCATGGTCCTGTTACTAGGTATGTCACCCCTTGGGCATAATAAATTCATTTAAAACAGCCGCCCAAAAGACAGTTATTAACTTGGTCTTCACACTGTGCTCTTGGACTGAGAAAATTACTTTAAGATGCCGTAGGCATCCCTCCCATTATAGTTGATAGATTTTGACAAAAGTGGCAACAGTCGACTCCCTACACACTGAAAACTTGATATAAAATGGTTATACCCTACAATTTCACTTTAATTAAAACTCCTGCCCACTCTGTGGGGACTTCACCCTGTGAGAGTAAGAAAAGCTGCAGATAAAATCCTATGGTCTATTATCAACTCTACAGTGTAAGAAATCCATTTCTACCAATTTCATCAAAATGTATCTACTAAAACACGAGCTTCCTGATTAAATTTTCTTATTCCATATTCTTAAGGTCCTCCAGCAGTCTGTGGCAGCAGTAACAGTAATTCCAATAATCACTTATTTCTGAAGTGAAACTAACAATGCTACTCAATAATGTAACCCTATAGTTTGAAGAATTACATATCTATATATCTCCCATAGTATACTATTATTTAAGGCCAAAAGGAGGTAATTTGACGAGATTTTGAGTCTAGTTTAGTGCTCCTTAAAGTTAAAAGTTATGTAACACCCAAACGCTAACACAATACGGTGCACCCTAACAATCTTTCACCAGCAATCTTTGTACATCCCATCGGTAAGCTGTAGCAAACATACATAGTAATCAACTTATTACAAAGACTGCCGAACGATGATCAACAGACCCATAACCCATACTAGCCCCCTCTTACAACAAACAAAGACATCTTCCTTACCTCATCTTCTGGCTCCTGAAGTGCTCCCCGTGTGCTCCTACGTGATTCACGTGACGGCAAAGCACTTTTCCTCTCATTTTCAGAAACTGGATTCCCTCTAGTAGAAACCATTTTATACTACAAAGGAGACCATCACTTCCACTCAGTTCAACAACATACATAGTACTGCCAAACACTGTCGTCCGAGAAGTAAAGTGGTTCCTCTACCATAGAACTGGATTATAAAGATATCCGACCACCCTCAATGGCTGAATCTGATTTCTATGTTTGAGAAAATGTGTTTGAACCACAAAAACGTAATGTAAGTATATATAAGATAGCCACTAATTATTTGCTCACAGCGGATGAATATTTTGTTGAGGAAACGCGCGAGAACTTAAAATGTGAGTTTGGGGCGAAGCATATGTCATATGTATCACATTTACTCATATGTAGCTGAAGTGATTAATAAATACGTTTTACTTAATGTTTCCATGCTTTCCTATTAAGAAAGTAAATAATTTAATTAACGAAACCAATAATATCCACGCATTGTTGTTTGAAGGGATACAGTTCCAAAATGGCAAACCAATGAACTTAATTTAAATCGTAAACAACTTTTCTGATCTTCTACACAGACATAATACATTTATCTATATATAAAGTTAAAACTCACCCTAAATACAGATTTCAAAGTAAAGCATTATGTAGAACGCTACTCCTTCAACATGATTATCTTGAAACAATTTTACACATAACACAAGAACAAATAAACGAAACATTTCGGTAACTCTACCGAAAAAGACTGAAATTATATATCTGAGAAAATAGCGGGTTGGAATGGAGTTTGATGCTGTGGTTTACTTGACGACCTTAAAGGCCGGTGTTGTGGCATTACTAGGTATTCTGTGAATTGCACAATGCATCCACAGAGAACAAATGTATCGCAAAGAAAGATTTGGGTAAACAAATATTCAGAGACATGTAAGGATGTCTCCTGAACAATACCGGTTTTGACTTTTGTACATTGCCTTTATCGTTGAATGATTTTTATTACTATCATGTCTTGTAGTTAACTGAAGAAACTATTTATGGTGATAATTAGCGCAATAAAGTGAAAAAGAAAGACATAGGAATGTCATTCATTATCGTACATACGATCTCGACAACGGGTTGTTCCGACGATCTTTTACTTGGGCTACGAAGCGATAATTGTTTGAATTTGAGCTTATTTTCAATATGAATATATAGTGTGCATATTTGAATATTTCACCGGAGATACCCAGGAGGGGTAGTAAAAATATGTCTTCATTCTTAGACAGAATGGATACAGAAACACTAATAAGACACAATACAGTCTTTAATTTTTGAACTGAGTTCTATGAAGTAAATGTGTTTGGAAAAAGATGTGAAGAGAACGAAGTTAAGTTATACAATACTTGACAAAACAACAATGACCTTTATCAAAATGGAAAAGTGAGCATGCGATCATAGTTCAGCAGAGCTGACTGATGGGCTCTTCCAAGCCTAAAAACTGGGCAAATCACTGTCCACTGTCGGGTCGGCTACCTTACAGTGAGTGACTCCTGTCAAGCGAGGTAGGTGGTGGTGGTGGTGGTGGGGAGGGAGGGGGGGGGGGGGAGCTAACAATAATCAAAACACACACCATGGGTTACATGCAAAATTAGACTGTATGCGGTTTTACAATTATCTATTGATACCTGAAGAAGGCATTGAAAATTTTCGGTTGATGGATGTAGGTGGATGCTTACGGCCTTAACAGGCATGTTAACTCTTACGGAATTTCCTAGTCTCAAGAACATGATGTTCATCTCATGACCAAAGACACTAAACTCAAGGAATTTTCCTATCACCACCACAGTTGTATACTGTGCAGTTTTCTGGTCTGATTCTATTTTGATTTTTGCCGCTAAAGCAGTTAATCTACTGTGCAATGCTCCTCATTCTGTGGGCGGTAGCGCAAGAACATACAAAGTGCACAAAAGGTCCAGCCTGGGACTGGGCCTCAATGATTGAATTACATTGTAGGTTACATAGGGAGAAATATGTTAAGAAGGACGGAGAAGCACTGAATAAATTATTCAGCAATTTACATGGTAATTGAAGTTTACAACAGTTGAACAACAATGATTGCGTTATCAACATACATAACATACATAAAAAATCTACAGTAAGTAGTTTTGATACTTTTCAAGTATCCGAGGTAGAACATTGATATGGATGAAATAGTTACGCATATCTTATAATGTTTGGTAAGAAACATCACTAAACTCACTGATTTTACAAGTCATGTATATAAAGTTCCAGTGTGTGGGAGTAGCTTTGTTGGCAAACTTTACATTTGGTCTGTTCATTATTAACAGAAGGAGCAAACTCTAGGGTATCATTTAACATAGTAGGGGGGACAGTTCCCCTAGTAGGCCCTTCCTTCTCCCTCCAGCACTCAACAGCAAAAAGCCATTTTTGCCCCAAGAAACTAGACACTTTGAGGCCCTTCTTGGTATAACAATGTGAATTGTGAGCTTTCTATTATCATGATAGTTATTATTTAACTCTGCTCACAAAAATAGGCCCTTCTAATAATTTGCTCCAGTAGTAAAGATTCCTAGTAAATAATTCCTGAAGAGATGCCCTGGCAAACTCCCATGAATATCTATAGCCCAGCCTACGGTGGGGGACAACACCATCAAGGTGTATACTGATCCCGTTGGTGGAACAGTATATATGTGGCTCTTTCATGATGACATGACGATAGATGGAAATGTTTGTTATTGTTTCACATCATATTTAGCCTAAAAGATTTTGTTCATATTCTTTCTGAAGGATTGTTTCACGGCTACTCGAAGGTAGACTCACTTGATAATCAAGTTCATCCTTTAAGGCAACTTATTTGCTAGCTCGTCAGCCTTATCATCCATTCTTAGCCCAATATGTGAAGGAACCCAAAGAAAGTGGACTCATAAGCCCGGCATGAGTAATTTGGTTAAAACTGTGTAGTGCTTGAGACACAGCTATATTACAGTCATACTAAGCGAGTTAACGCAGTTAGAGAGGAAAGAAAATCGCTTACAATCAGACTATCTATCTTTGAGTTTTCAGCAAATGTATGGACCGTAAGGATAGCAAATAGTTCTGTTTGGAGTGTGGATGCCCAGTTATTGACCCTGGCTCCCAGTTCTTGGTAAAAGCCATCAGTACGTGTTGCAACAACACATCCAGCAGCATCAGCGGTGTGTTGTAGGGGCCCATCTGTTTACGTAATTTTTAAGAGATCATGTTTAGTGGTGAATGATGTCAGTGTGATAATTATAATTGGTGTCATTTCTGACTCACCGTCAACTCGGACTGTGATCTGAGCAGGGGGTTCTGGGGCAAAGTGATGTCAAATATGTTAGTTTCACATGAGGTGGGGTGGTGTGTTTTCTGTCTCACATGCCCTACATACTGTGACCCCAGTAGCAGTTGTAGTAACCCATCTAGAGGGATGTCTCCCATCTGAGAAGAAGGTCTGGAAGCCTTCTTTGGATGGATTGGGTTGAGTTTGTTTGAGCATCCGGATCCCAAGAATACTGATTTAAGTTTTTCTGTGTCTGATACTAGGAAGAACAAGTTCTTTCCTCATGTTTAGAATTTTTGTTCTTTTGGGCCAGCCAAGGATAACTCTCACAGCTTCATTTTGTATTTTCACTAGCCTTTCAAGCTTTCTGTTTGGCGGAGGCTTTCACGTGTTACCTGAGGAGGTTGCTGGGAGGGCAGAGGCAGAGATTGATAGGTGAAGATACTGCTGAAGCGCTGAATAACACAAATTGCTCCTGACTTTCTGAACAATTTACGCCAAGATCTCGGACTGAACTGGAGGCTGCCACAACCTGAGACGGTTGCAGGATACACTGGCTGAGGCTGTGAGGTTGTGCGGGCACGGCGCATACCCCCACCCCCGCGGCCCTCACCAGCCCTCCCACCCACCCGTATGAGTGGCATTAGTGCCGCGTCCCAGTGCCTCTCCCAGGCGGCAGTCAGTGGCCGCCGGTGCCGGGCGTCTACCACCACCAGTTTAGGGAGGGCAGTGTCCTGGGCCGCAGCGGAGGGTGGCGCGGCGTCTCGTGGGTATTCTGTAACGCGTTGCTTGAGCTTCTATCCTCTGGCCTGCCTGGCGCAGCGTTCCACATGGCGGGGCTCCAGGCCTGGCGTTTGTCGGGCTGGCGGTGATGGCAGTGCCCGCGTGTGTAGCGATGGTTGACCAGCATCGTGTGGGGTTCGAGTGAGACCGTGTGAAGTGATATTTGTGTTTAATTCACTTTCATTCCGGACGGAACACACAAAACTCTCTCGTCGCTTGAAATTTTCGTTTGTGCCAAGTTGATTACAGTGATGTTTTAACCTAATACAAGGAGGGAAAGTTTTGTTGTGTAGTACAGCTCGATGTTTAGAAGGGAGTAGTGGTTCGAGTGGTAGTGGTGAACTGTGTGGTTCAGGGCGACAGGGTGTTGGGCGAGTCAGGAGGAGCGGCTGAGGCCAGCAGGCCTACCCAGGCACCAAGGCCGCCGCCACAACTGTGCCACGGGCAGGATCTACCCGCCTCACGTTCTCCCCACACCGACGTAAGGTACGCCAGATCACACCCGTGACCTCGCCATATATCATTATGTTTCTCTTCAAAGTGTCACTAAAGAAAATGGATGTACAACATGTGTTTTACTTATGTGGTATCTTCTGTATTTAAAAATTGTTATGCAATAATCATGTAACAGTAGTGCTTACAGATTTACGGCTCCAGCATATGGGTGTTGGGTTGGGTAAATGGTGGCAGTCATTGCGGTCTGACAGAGACTCTTTGTGACCTCTGTAATCTTTTGGTGCTATCGCCTGCAGGATGAGCAACGCGGTAGACGCAACGAGTTAATCATTGTTAGCTGCAGAATCTAACTAACTAACTAACTAACTAATGTTGATATGAGATCTTTACCGTGTTAACCTTAGCTAAGAATGTATTATTAATGGGGGGAAAAAAATGGATTGGCTTTGTTCGTGGACCTGGGAAAATACTGTATGACAGGATAGATAGACAATGGGTGTGGAGAATGTTGAGAACACAGAGGTCTGAAGGGATAAGTGTTTGAAACAAGGAGTGGATTCTTCTGTAAGTAGTGTGAATGTATTAAGATAAATGGACGACTGAGTTAGTGGCCCAGGGTTTGTGTTGGGTTAAGGTGGCTGTTGTATTATGTTCCTAAGGGGTGGCTATGTAATGTCTCTAAAGATAGAGTTAGTAAGATATTTATAGGCTGATGATAAAGGCAGAGGGCTGCCATTGGAAAAGTAAGATGTAGCGGAAGAGAGTGAAGTTAGAAATGTGTGTGAGTGATATTACATCAGTGGGAATGTTCGTATCATCGGTTAGTTAGCTTTACCAGTCCTCCATAGACCACATTCTGAGTACAAGATGTATAGACACTCGAAAAACTGGAGTGTATAGAGTTATGCAAATACAGATGAATATGAGGCAAAGTGCACAGGTAAATGTGCCGTTGGCAACTCAAGGGTGGGCCGTTTTGATAACTGTTTCTTTCCCTACACCTTGAAGCTTTGGAGATCTCTACCCTCTCATGTCTTTCCCAATAACTGTGACCTGGCACATTTTAAAAGACAGGTCTTTCACTTTCTCAAAAATTCGTAAATACTTTCCCTTGTCTCTTCTTTTTCCCTTTCATAATCCTCTCTATATTTCAATTAAGGCCCGGCCTTGATGTGGACTGTTGTCCGTGACTGGAACCTTCAACATAAAGAAAAAACTTCGGGTTTTCAGTACATAGACACACGTGTTACTGGTTGGATTAATACTCTTATATCTGGACAGTAGAGTTGATATACGGGTCGAGTTACAGGGGTGGGATGAGGGACCCTGTGTATTCAGTACATAATACACACACATCACACGTTAGGTCAGTACATGCAAGAGTACATATCGACAGTACAGTAGTACATATCATAGATGTGGGCTGAAGGCCCCCTATGTATTCAGCACATAAACGCACACATTTTAGGTGACATTAACATATGTCTATACAACTCTAGCCTCTATCATGATTAACCATTGGCGTCTTGTTCAGCGCCGTTCATCAGGCCTGAACCATGGCAGCTTCCCTGACGCTACCCATGTAACGTGAGCAATGGCGCCTTCCCTGCTGCCATGATTATCCTCTATGGCACCCCCCCCTCCCCCCGACAACCCCCTTTAACCACAAGGCATCCCCTACTTTCCCTCTAATGGTCAGACCAGTGTACAGTCGAGAATGGCACAAAAAAGACGGAATTTTTGTGGTGGTGTTGGGATATAAAAAACTTTATGAATTGTTTGCACCTGATGAGGCGGATTGTCTCCTTGAAACATGTAGTGCTGCATGTATAGATAAATTACATGTTAAATAAAATTATCTCAACTCCTACTGAATTGCGATTTCACCTTCATAACTACCATCATGGTCTAGTGTGATCAACATATATATATATATGCATGTATTGTTCTTTTTCTTTCGTTTTTTAATCTTACCCCGAGGCTGTAGGAAGACCAGAGCATCTCCACCACTCCTTCCGGCCACTAAACAGGAAGACGGAACAGTTCCAAGGCTTCTATGGTTTTAAAGGATCCTGTGCTCGGTCTGCCAGGCCTGTCTGGCCAACAGTTGGTCCTCGACTCCTTAAATGGTTATTCGTAGCACTGGAAGGTATTTCTAGTGGTGCTCCCACTAGGGTATGGTTCCCCTGAGATGGATATATTTACCAATGAGCACCAGTGAGTTGAACCCGGGCTTCTGTTGAACATGTTCTGGTATACGGACAATTACCGAGGTGCCCGTGAGCTGATTTGCGGCGTTCTCGGGACCAGGGTGTGGGCGGCCTGTCTGCCCCTACAGGCCCACAGTGAGTGGACGGGGGCCCTGGAGATGTAGACAGCAGTTCCAGAGTGACAGGTTTCAAACCACCGTTGGTCAAGCTGTTACACCGTCCGCTAACCCGGGTTCAACTCTCAGGTGCACAATGATAGAACTGTTTACATTGATTTACAGGTAAATGTTACAGGGTCTCATACGTATTAATATTGCAAAATATATATATATTGTTG
>JAUTYZ010269635.1:0-10142 GCA_032273725.1 Panulirus interruptus
AATCGGGATCCTAGTGCTGTCACTAGGTACCCCTGTACAATAATACCAGAAGCATCTGGCAAGTGGTGCGAGTTCTAATTTACATCTATTCACTGTATACCTACTGCACTTAATATGCTCTTCTTTTCAAATAATGTTAATGACTAGTTACTATATTAACAAGAGTGGACAGCTAGCATTCTGTCTTCAAACATACAATCTCTCCTTGTTCCACATAACACTTGACAACACTTAACTCGCACAAATCATTCTCCATTACTCTAGATTTTCCTGCAGTGAGTGCTATGTGCTAGCCCTGCCTTTTGGCAAAATGATAGGAGCAATAGATAGAAGTAATAGGCAGGAACATTAGACAGAAGCATTAGGTAAAAGTAGTGGGTAATAACATTAGCTGGGAGCTGGATTGGAATATTAGGTAGACACATTAGGTAGATGTAGTTGGTAGGAATATTAGTTACGAGCCTCTGAAAACACTACACTAGAGTTGCTCTCTGCCAGTGACCTGTTAAGGGTGAGGCAATTAAGGCTAAGAAGCGGCACCGGAATACAACAATTATGGAGACTCTTTTGTTGTGGCCACCCCACTGAAGGAGTTCCCAAAGGAAATGGGCATCAGAGATACAGATATATAGATAGACTAATTACAACTTGAAGTCAAAGGGTTCATGATCATGATATTCTAGTCAAAACTCTGTTTTGGGCTGCAGGGTTTACGGATTTTTTTCCTCACCCCCATTGGTTCACGAGATATAATGTGTGAAAAACACTAATTTAAGCAAATAACCATACAGTTGGACATAATGTGATAAAGGGGAATTACATTCTTGGGGGAGATTTTCATCATAACTTTCACATGAAAATATGAATGAAATGTTTAGAAATATGCAGTATCAATCTAAGAATTTACATAAAAAAAAAGGCACACAATATTGCATTTAAGTATGATAAAATATAGATAGAACATAATAACACTTACCCAAGATAGATCAGGAATTTGCATGTCAAGCTGTTCGCAGTAGTAAGGGCTTTGCAGAATTAAGCAGACAAAAGATCAAGATTGCCTGGCTCTTCATCTAAGGATGAATGTTTGAAGAATGTTAACAAATGATTAAGCTTTCTATTGAATAATCATTGCACTTACCAGGAAGTTACGATGATTATGATTTTTGATCCAGATATTCAATATTCGCCCCATGTTCTCCATAATTTCACCTTTGATGTGAGTGATCTTCACTGCACTGAAGGGAGGTCACACTCTTAATATACTGTTTCAACTTGATGTGAGTGATCATCACGGCACTGAAGGGAGGTCACACTCTGAATAGAGTTTCAACTTGTTTACACACTCATTTTTTTTTTAGTGATGTATGAAGCAAAGCAAGTACTTTAACTATATTGACTCCAAGCTGACCAATACCAAATACTTCAACAAACCAAACTTTACCTTCAATATAATGCTTTTCTTGCTTCTCTTCTTGCAAGAAACATGAGATTCACTTGGGTACTATCTATCCATAGTTGTAGGAGGTTTGAGGAAATTATTTGCAATATTACAACATGTTAATGAAGGCTGTATCACCACCATATAACCACATATGTCAGACTGCCTTCCTTGGTGGACATTGCCATTTGTTAATGAACAACTGTTTGCTACAGTGATCATCCACTATTGCTACATGTGTTGTCTGAAACTTTCCTTCATCTACACTAACGCATTTATCTTTTAATATACAACGTATATGCAAAATATTGTATGCTGGTACACCATAAATTGGGAATATCTGTAAATTAGCAGAATAAAGGTTCATTTTCTATTTATGTAATGAATAGCATCATCAACATTCTCTGTTTTATAATTGTTTTCAATATTACTCCATTCACTACTTGACCAGATAATGTTATTTCATGTGTTATCCATCTTCCTACATCCTTATGTCTTTAACTTTTCCTCATAATAATTTTCTGTTGGCCCTTTATAGGGCATAGACATTACATCCAATATCCTTCCATGACAAGGTTTTACCTAATTTTCTTCACTAAATTCCATTTGGTTTTCCTCTGCCCATTCATGTTATGGTCTTCTTGCATTTTCTCTTTGTCCTCCTCTGTGCTTATCACTTTACTTAATTTATTCTGCAAAACATCTTGTTACACTTTCCTTTATAACTTTGTCAGATATCATTATGAAGAACTTCTGATGATGTCTTCTTCTGACATAGTTCCATTTTCTCAATATATCCCATGTTCTGTTTGGCTACTTTTTCCATTAGGATCTTATTTTCTCCTTTGTCAAATGCCTTAGTGAAGTCAATACCGATGGGGTACACCAATAAGAAAGAGAAATGAAGGAGTTATGGGGGTTTTGGGGTAACAGAGCCTGAATATTATGAAGGGCAAGAAGCACAAATGGAACAGAATGAAGTGGATTGATGTGATATATAAGGGGGCTGATGTATTATCAATGAGTTGAACTAGGACATATAAAGCAGATATGGTACAATATAGAGCTGTCTGTGAGGTTTGCCTGTGGAAGGCAGGCTCTGGTTTCAATAAAATTATAAATGATGGCCAAAGGGTGCATGTGTGGAAATGAAGCCATAGTTCATTTGTTCCTGACACAACCTCACTAAGGCAGGCTAGGCAATGAGGAATAAAAAAGAAAAAAATACACTTACTTTTAGGTATTTTTTTTTACCACTTTACTATATACAACACACAACATTGCAGATAATGATAACAGATAAATGAAGTTTGGCAGTAAATCTATATCCTAATTAATTCTACTTTCCCAAAAATTACGGAATATTGATGGGATAAAAGACTGATCTTATCCACATATCACAATACAATGTTTTTCAAAGGTATATACTTCATTCACTGAATTCTTATTATCATATATAACCACACTTCCCATACCTTTAACTGGTGAGTGTTGAAAAATTTGATGGCAGACGTTGACCCTCCTCTACCCACACCAGAAAGAGCAGTACCTGGCAAGTCATGAACCTTAACGGGGAACTGCTCCAGTTGATTGACGCACCCATTAAGCTTAGTCACAAGGGCACTGAACAATGCAATATGGCTGGTATCCACACTGCCCAGGCTCAGTGGATTCAACTGGTTGAAAAAAATCAAATGACTTTTTCAGGTACCATATTCTTTTCCTGATAAGCAAGTTAAAACAGTTCTGTCTCATCACTATGCCTCTGTCAATTCTCAAACAAAAGCTTGAGCATACTCTGCAATCATCTTGGACACATAAATATCCAGCATTTCAACATGTTACGAGATCCACCAAATCACTGTACAAAGTATTAGCCACATCATAATCACTGATCTACATCTCACTCCCAAAGTTTTTTGAGATGACAGAAACATAGATAGGATGGATAAGAGATACATATTAATCAAATAAATGGTACATATGCATAACAAGGTAAAAAAATATAAATAAATCTAAACCTCTTCTCTAATGGCTATTATCAGTTATCAGTGTCATTCTGAGTTTTACATTCTCATAAAAGGAAAGGTTAAACCTTCTGAGTGATTACTGCAAACATTATGCCTCTCTTTTGATAAAAATAAAAAACCCTCTGATAATGGCACCATAAACATTCATTCATTAACTCAACTACAGACTATAGTTACCATGACCATACTTAATTTACAGTGCAATACACAGGGGGTGATCCCCCCAGTGTGTAAATGCAAAAAAGTGGGGAAATTTAAGCATGATGTGATGCACTGAGCAGCCTACTACAAGAGCATTATATGGTGAATGGAGCAGTGAAATGTTTCATATGCTGACAGAGTGGAACTTGTGTGGAGCTTCTTAAAGACAAAACTGGGGATTAATACTCAACATTCTTACGTAAAAAAGAAGAGTAAAATATATTCTCTCTAAGCCACGAAGCTGTAATTTTTCTAAAATTACATATTTGGGCTTCCTTTGAAAAACTCATTTAGGCTATTACATTACCATTAATGTCTACTCCTTCCATTGTTATTATATACCACACATATGACTCTGACACTTCCTCCAATTTTTCTCCATTCAAACTTACATCCCAACAAACTTGTCCCGCAACCCTGCTGAACCTAATAACCTTGCTCTTATTCACATTTACTCTCAACTTTCTCCTTTGACACATTTTTCCAAACTCAGTCACTAACTTCTGCAGTTTATCACTCGAATCAGCCACAAGTTATATTTCTAGCATTCTAATAGTACATATTCCATGGTAACATTGCAACTGCAATAGGGGAAGACTCTTATCCATTAAGCGACCATGGGTGAATAAAGTATGACCGATCCTCAGTCAACAAAGAATTGTCTCAAAATGGAAACTCCAGTTGCAGGAAAAATGACATAGATCAACACCTTTCTTTATTCTCTATGTTTGTTATATATTTGGGCTTCCAAGTCCTAACTAGCTTGCTGAGTTATAAAAACTGCATTCCTAAAGCAAAATAAAGGATCAAACAGGATATAAGAACTAGTAAAAGCCTTAACCAACATTTCTTTCCTTACTTTCAAACATAAGTAAACAAACTTTCTGAAATATGCAACCTGTAATTAAAGTTGTATCTAACCATTAAAGTTTTTCATACACAAATAAGAGGAAAAAGTTGTCTTTCCTTGATTTTCCAAAAGGCTTTGGTCGCCCAAAGTAATTTTCACATATAGCCCTTAAGGCTTCCTAACAATTTTATGGTCCCAACTGCATTTCTCCAGGCCTTTCTTTGATTTTCTTCTTTCTCATCTATTTATTCAACTATCATATCATCTACTATCATTAAGTTTAGTAATTATCAATTTGTAAGGTATGGGGTGGGAGCTCTAAACTTGTGGTACCCTATCTCTCAAACTTTCTCCATTATCATACAACTTTTTTAACTTTTGTAAGCTGTCTGCTTTCATAATTTCATAACTCAGTTTATTCCATTTATCCACTACCCATACTATAAAAGAACTTTAATACTACTTACTTGTTTAATAGCATGCTTTGGCCTCTGGTTGTTTTATTTTTGTATCTTTCAAAGAACTATTTACTGTCAGTGTCATTAACTGGTTTAAAAGCTTAAGAGTGTGATCTAGTCACCTCTTACTCTTCTATATTTCATGGTGGACAAATTTCAAATTTATGGCCCTAACCTCTTACTGTAACTCAACTCTCTTAATTCTGGTAAATTCTTTGTTGTTCTCCTCTGGTCTTTCTTAATTGGTTCTTTGTGTTTTTTTTAAATACAGTGACAAAACATGAAAAGCACATTATAGTTTTGGCCTAGTATAAGATGTGAAATATTGCTGAAATTTTTCATACCCATGTCCTTGAATGCAATTTTAATATCTAACACCAGACAGCTTGTCTCACAGTTCTCCTATGGTGCTGCTCTGGCAACAGATTAGGCACAATGTTGACTCTGAAGTCCCTCTCGAAAACATATTTCTGCATTATATTTCCTGTTACTTTCTGTATCAAGACCTTTCAATGTGTCCCATCCTCATTACTTTGCATCTACTTATGTTTTATTTCACAAACATGTATCAGGCCAACTTTGGAGCTTGTCTAGGTCCCCTTTGTAGGTTGATACAATCCTTCTTACTTTTCACTTCCCTCAGCAGTCTAAAGTTATGTAAATACATTCAGATTAGAGTCTAATCCTTCTGGCAAGTCATTTACTGAGATCACGAAGAGCAAAGGTCCATGAACTGAACTGTGAGGTACACCAGTGATGACCCATCCCAATCTGAGAAAGCCCCTCTAACATGTGTCCTTGGTTTTCTTCCACAAATATAATTTACTGTTCATCAAAAGAGTCTCCCCTTCATTCCTACCTAAAGACTCAGCTGCTTTACCAAGTTCTTTTGTGGCACAGTGTCCACTTCTTTCTGGCAGTGAAGATACACATAATCCACCAATCCTCCTCTTTTGTCTAAATTGGACCTCACTCTCTCACAAAAGTCCAAGAGGTTTGTAACACACACTCCTTTTCCCTACCTCTTTAAAATTCACAAACGAAGATCTTTCCCACGTGATCAATGTCCATACATGAAGATCTTTGCATTGAGAATTCCTGCTACAATTTCAAAGACTTTGTTCCAGATCAGTGGGGGTATCGTGTATGGGCGCCAAATGCTTCCACAGGACAATCACTCACAGCTACTCTGCAAACACTTCGAGGAAGGCAGTGTGCAGTTTGTGTCACTCTCTCTTGAAACATAGAGGATCAATATAATTGGTTGTTAAATAGGGTCCTGTAGTTTTAGTGCATAACTAACTGTCATCATGTGATGAACTAGCTTGTGGGGGCAGGGGCACACAGGCAGCCAGTTCTTGGGAGTAGATTCCAGTATAACATACAAAAAATGGAAAGACAACCAACACTGGCATAAAAAGCAAATGGGTCAAGTTTTGGGTTCAGTCTGGGAGACACAATAAGTTAAAAAGCTTCGGACCTAGCTTTGTTTCGTAGGTAAAGTTACATCTCCCTATATGAGAAAGCAGTACTCCAAAGAAGAAAGAATTAATCCTTTGAATTATCGAAACAACTTTTTTGTAAAGAATTATGACAACTGAACAGATTTCCCAGTTTCTTAGAAGCAGAGCTAGCTGTGGAATATGGAGTTTCAAGGATTGTTGTGGAATTACAGTTCCATCAAAGATGGGAAAATGTGAGAGGTCTTAGGACAAATAATGGACAGATATTGGATTTTTTGGGTATCAAACTTAATTAGAATAGAATGCATCTACCTCACTGGAACACCCTTCCCAAATCTGAGTTTATAGAAGTAGTTGTGACATAAAAATATGCAGATCAAGCACATGGAACTCAACTGAAAGAAGTGGAGGAATGCAATGCTGACTCATCATCATATGACTGCATTCGGTTATGAACTGATGACAGGAAATTGTAAATGTTGAGGAGAAAGAGTGGTAAGGGACAAAACAGAACCCTGAATGACATTGCTGTTGATAGGGTAAAGTGATGCTGATGATCCATCAACAGTTATGAAGACCAACCAACTAGGGTCAAAGCTAGGTATGAGAGAACAGTGGGAGGGAGGAAAGTCAAAAGAGGTGAGCTTGGAGATCAGACTCCAATACCACAATCCGTCAAAAGCTTTTGACAGATAAAGGGCTGCAATATATGATTAACAAAATCTCTGAGAGATGATAACCAGACATAAGTATAACATGCAATGACATCACCAATGGATCTTCACTTGTGAAAGTCATACAAATGATCAGTCAAGACTGTGAGATTCAATTAGTTTAAGGTTATGGGAGCTGAAGAGACGTTCAGAGACTCTGGCAATAGTAGAGGTTATAGCAACAAGATGATAGTTGGAAGGGCTGGAATAGTCACCCTTTTTTGGAGAAGGCTGTACCAATGCAAATTTCCAAGAAGGACAAGTTTTGGCAGCTAACTCGAAAAAGAGACAGGAAAGCAAAGTCCAGGTTCAGGAGCACACTCCAAAACATGGGCATTGCCATTTAGTCCATGTGCTTTGCTTATACCCAGGGAAAAAAAGCGCTTCTTAGACTATAAAAAATTACAGGGAGGGGCAAATGATAGGAAGGAGAAGCATAAGAGGGTGACGGAATGTTAAAAGTCATCCAAGTTATGTTAAAAGTCATCCAAGTTAGAGTTACATGAGAGAGGAGAATGCATTCTAAATCAAATCTCTACTGAGAGAAGAGAATTCATTTTAATTGAAATCTCAGCATATAAGCACCATAAAAAAAAATTGGCTTTTCGAACCCTACAACTAAGAAAAATTAAGCTAACAGCATAGAGAAAATAAAAAACTTACTGGGCATCCAAGGAAGACATGAAGGAAATTCCTGAGTCTGGTGTCTCGTGGTGTGCTTATGCTCACAGGTGGGAGGCTCCCATTCTCAGTGGTACTACCTAGCCCACCAATGGTGGTCAATAAGGCTCCATCATGGGTTAAGGACAGATTTGAGTTCTCTGAAGCAGTGAGGTAGGTCAACAGGCAACGAACCAACCCAGAGTGGATCACTTCAAATGGACTGATGTCACTCTCGGTCACAATCCTGCTAATTTCCCTTAAGGCCTCAACCGCACAGTTAGGCTGAAAGACAAAAAAAAGAGTTACTTAAGTAAACAACATTTAAACAAAATAGAACTGGTGTCCCCAAGACAATGACACTCATATCATAAGAGTATAATTTCTCTTTTCATATATATCTAACTGAGAGTGCATCAAGGTTGTGTGATGTCACCTTGGTTACTAAATGCTTTTAAGGATGAGAAGAGAGTGCGATGGGGTTACTGTGGTGTAGTTCTTAACCATGGGAAAACAGATTGTTGTTGTCTGAAGACCAACGTTTTGTTGGCTACATCAGAGGAAGAGATGGATAGAACAGCGGACTTATTCAATGATGTTTGTAGGAGGAAGATACTGAAAGTGAAAACATACACATGTAAAATAATTGTTTTTGAAAAGAAGGGATGACAAATTGTTTGTTTGGTGAAGAACTGAAAGTTGTGGATGAATTTACATATCTGACAGATAGATAAAAAAGATTTTGAGTGCTCGGGGTCTTAACCTTAAAGAGGGTAAAAGGGGTGCATGGGATAGAGTGAACTGGAGCAATGGGATATACAGGGGTTGATGTGCTGTCATTGGACTGAACTAGGGTATGTGAAGCAGCCAGGGGAAATCATGGAAAGATCTGTGGGGCCTGGTTGTAGATGGGAGACTGTGGCTTTGGTGCATGACACATGAGAGTTAGAGGATGGATGTAAGCGAATGCGGTCTTTTCTTCCTCTGTTCCTGGCACTACCTCACTAATGCAGAAAACAGCAAACAAGTAAGAAAATTACAAAATATTCAGCAAGAATAGTAACAGGAAAGCTTAAGTTGAAAGTACTCGGAAACCTCAACTTACAACATTGGACTACCTATTGCAAATCAAATTCATAGTAATTCCAATGACTTCAACCTATGCTATAAGGGAGATTATGTTCATGATCAAAATTTTTCCACATCTAACTCTTAAGTATGGAATATAGATGAAACAACTTAGGTTAAGAACAATATACAGAGAAAAATCATTCTGACGGACTAGCTGGGGAAGAAGGCAGTCCAATTACAAGCTAAAGTCCGTTACATTCCAAATTTTTCCCCAGAGGCACAAGGAATGTGCAAATTCATCTGTGAACTGTAATCTTATCTCGGTCAAACAATGATAACGTGGTTTGTAGGTCACCCCCATCAAGGCTGTAGGTGTTCTGGGAGTAGGAGAGACTACTTTGAATCAGAATCACCTCTTGGTCAGAAACAGAGTGCACATGAGGTGCAAGCTACACTCCCTATACTCATGAGGATCAATAGTTTTCAGCTTTTTTGCAATGCTGAGGTTTTTCCTGGACCACTTAGCACAAGCAAAACTGATGGCATTCTAAACTGACATGATCTAACACTAAAAGTCAAGCCTTTGTACCACATAAAACTCTGCAATTGTGAAAGAACACGGGTACAGAGTTTGTTTATATGTTGACCAAGCATGCATTTATCTCAGACAGGCGGGCAGTGACCAAGCTAGGTCTTGTTTTGTCTTGAAATTACTACAGTGCTTGAATTATCTATGTAGTACTACATCATTAAAACTATGTGTGTGTGTGCAACGAGAACATTGTACGTTAGTGAAACAAAGAAAAAGTGCAATAAGATGATACATAATAGACTGTCGCACATTCTCCTAATGCCCAGCATCCTGGACAGAGGTTCAGTACTAGCGAACTATTCTGTTACATCCTAAACTTAGTCCAATGGGTCTTCACCTTACAGAACTAAATCTGCAATGTAATGGACATTCATGGAAATTTCAGTTATATCTAAAACTTTGCCTGGTGGGGTCCAGAGGGTACATTTGAGGACAAATTCTGATGCACTGTAGCCTGTCAGATTGGTGGTTTATTGTATGGCATTCTCTTACCACTTATTCGAAATGATGGTTAACACTTTCATTCTTTTAGACACATATACTAAGTAAAACTAAAACACAACTATTGA
This sequence comes from Panulirus interruptus, assembly GCA_032273725.1. Taxonomy (NCBI): domain Eukaryota; kingdom Metazoa; phylum Arthropoda; class Malacostraca; order Decapoda; family Palinuridae; genus Panulirus; species Panulirus interruptus. Next base: position 10,049 of record JAUTYZ010269635.1, read on the forward strand.
GTCATGTTGGATGGTCATATACGAGGTGGTATCAAAAAGTTCCGAGACTAGTTCCATAGCACGCCAACAGATGGCAGTACGGCGATGTGCATGC
>JAUTYZ010269857.1:0-10142 GCA_032273725.1 Panulirus interruptus
TATATAAACTACTTACTACTATACACTGAGCATCGAACCCCGGACCATCTGTGTGGCAGCCAGGTAGCTTCAAACAGCATCCCATCCGTAACCACTGGCTGATCCACGGATCTCGCTGGTGCGTCACGCTGTTTAAGCTACTTGGCTGCCACACAGATATCTCGGAAGTCCATTGGTTGCTTCGGATTTCCATTTATTTTTTTTCTTTTATAATAACAGTCCTCGCTCCAGGACAAGTAATATGAATATACAAAAGTTTTGTGTTGGCCATCCATAACATCCTTGAAATAACTTCTCATAGAAAAGTACTTTTGTATAGGAAATTATATAAGAAAGCACAACGCTGGAAGATCAGCCTGTGAGATCTGTACCTTCCGTCATGTCTTGCATATATTGATATAGTTTCTGGCATCACTCTCACTTAAGTGCATTTCCCAATTTGTTCCTTCTGTTAACACACCTCAGAGCGCAAGCAACAGTCAGAACACACAAAGCTCATCTTCATAAACCCTCATTCCGACAAGGGATGGTGCGTCCAGTGGTCCGAGAACGCGATCCCTATTACACATCTCAAGAAGAAATTCTCAACTCTTTCAGTGATTGCCAAAAAATATGATTAGAAAGAAATTCTCCTTCATCCGGTAGAGTTATGAAAATTATCTCTCGAGTCCGTCATTAAACAGTACATCGATAACACCAGTTTGGTGACTGGATTTCGCTCATTAGACTGTCTCTGAGCACTGTAGCTCACTGTTATGGATATGTAATTATGATACGTATGAACGTATGTCATTAATGAATGGTAATCAGTGTACAGTTAATCGTGTGTTCAACCCGATCGATGACCCCTAATTACAATGTCATGTATTTAATGAATGTCGTGTGTTTATCCAACCATATTGTTGTTGTTAGTCTTTAACAAGACACCTCCTCCTTAGTAATTATGTGTAGTATCCTGAAATACATATACCATATGCATATTGTGTTGACGTTTGTAAGTGTATGAGTGAAAGTGTAAGAAAGTGGGAATTCCCCATGTCATTTGCACACTACCTCATCTTCTCCTCTTCCTCCTCATCTTCACTGTTACTCACTCTGTCACTGTCTCAACAGGACCTCCAACCACAGCCGCTCCTGCCATACAGGACTCCCCACCACAGCCACTTCTCCCTTACAATGTATCTCCCACAACCAATCCTCCCGTACATAACCTCTACCACAACCACTCCTTCCGTAAAGACTCCCTACCACAACCATTGCTGTCCAACAGGACCCTACCATAGCAACTTCTCCTCTACGGGACCCCCTACCATAACCACCCCCCTCAAAACACCCTACCATCACCACCTCCCTCACAACACCCTACCATCACCACCCCCCCTCACAACACCCTACCATCACCATCCCCCTCACAACACCCTACCATCACCCCCCCCCTCACAACACCCGACCATCCCTGACACTGTCAGTCCGTTGTCCCTTGACACTACTACACCCGATCATCCCTGACACTGTCCGTCCACTATCACCTCGACAGCACATCCACCAAACCCCGATTCGCCTGGTGTAGGCCATGGTTCTGCAACCTCTAGGAACGAGTCGGCCACTTTACCAGCAAGTAATCAGTGATCGGTGGCAACTGCAACACGCAGCAGTCATGCAACATATGTAAAGAACACTTTCGAAAGATCACAACATGAAATGACTAATCAGGAATGCAGAAATGCACAGAACAAAGCTTGAATACATTATGAAGCTGTTTAGATAAATGGCCAACATAAAATAATATTTTTCAACACCAAAGAAGATATAATGAATAATGAGCAATAAAAAGCAAGACAAGTCTATCATCACATCGCAATTTGATTCTTTCAGAATCATTCGCCCTTCTCCCAAGTCTTTCCCTCTCTCGCTTACCTCTGTCTCTTGTTTACTTTTAATGTAATTCATAAAATCAAACTTGCTCATCTTCTCAAGATTTGTTGGCCGCACATCACATACTTTGTGCGTCGTTCTCACTGCCGCATATGTAGAATTCTTCGCCACATTCGGCCGAAAAATGACGGCTGCAGACCTTTGGTCTTAGCCACTAGCAACATGGAGATTCCTGTTAAGAAAAAAAACATATCTAAGATGTTTGTGATGATATCAAGTCTGTACAGCATTAATATGGCTAAGATAACACAGAAGAAGTTTAATGTTACTAGGGTAACACAGAAGCAGTTTAATGTTACTATGGTAATACAGAAGCAGTTTAACTTCGTTTTCTCTATTAAACTTTACATAAGTTCGTAAATAAAAAAAATAGGGACAACAAGAGAATGATCGTGTATCAACGAATGACAGATACTATTTTTATATTCCTTTTGTTCTATGTTTTTTACTCTTCACCACCGTAACTACTTAAACCTCCACCGCACCGTAAGATTCTCTCTACCCTTATCACCAAGAGCCCGCCGCCGCCTCAGCAAAACTCAACCCATCCCCTAAGCCCTCCTCTCTCTCTCCTGGACGCGGGGGCAGCAGTACGTAACCTTGAGCGGTACGATGGACCGTCCGACCGTGAAGTTCAACGCTCTTTTAGTTTCGTTCACATTTCTTTTTCTTTCAACATCTTTCTGCGAGGAGTAGACACTGTAAGACAAACTATTCAAGTTTATATTCATTATATAAGGACCGGTGTAAATCGAGCGATGCCACAGTGTCGAAAGACGACGATTTGATATTGCCCTATGCACCGCCCTGATAACTTTGTATATTCTGGGAAAACGCAGAGCGCTAACGTCATCTCAACATGTATTTGCTTCCAATTAAACCCTTCATATGTATTTATTTACGTTACTCAGGTCCTTGTTTCCATGAGAATAATACAGATTTTGTCTAAATGCTTCCTGATTTCAGCTTGAAAATTATTTTCCTTTCGTGTGACACTGCGTATAACTCAGTCGAGAAATAATTGACGAATGTGTCACCTCCGTTCTTCCTTCCAGTGGCGTGTTACACCAGCACTGGGACTGAGTGGGACAGTCCTGTGAGTGAGTCAGTACGTTGAAACCACGTGTGCCGTCCACACAACCCAGGCCTTGCTCTCCTGCCTCTGGGGAGGCGTCAAGAACCCAACAAGTGGTAGTGAGGGTGTGTATGGTGGCGCCAGTGGGATCGTGGCGAGTGTGGGGTCTTGACGTGGTGTGTGTCCGTGTGAAGGAAGATGCTGTACGGTGTTGTGTTGGTGCTGCTAGTGCTGCCTCCACCAGGACATACAGGTATTCCAGTACAAGAAACGTGTGAGGGGGAAAAAAAATCCATATTGTGACTGCGTTGTATGTTGTGGATAATCATCTTTCAGCTCTACAGAACTAACACGTTATTGAAGTGAATATTACCCTTGACTGGCATATGCAAGATGAATATGTAATCGGAGTACAATAAGCGCATGTGTTTGATGGCAGTTGCTTACAACTTTGTGGTGGCTTCGATACGTCATATCCTATGAACAAATGGGGACCTCACCCATGCCAGGTCTTAGGAGCAACTTTTAAGAAGGACGCTTTTCCGCTCTTGCGACATAGTACTTTGTATGATAGTGTAGTATAGTGTTGGGAGAAGGTAGCAAGATATTATACTGTGCTCTCGTCAAACCTTTTCATTATTTTCATTGATTTTGTCATGTAATGTCGAAATTTATATTGTCGAATTTGTCTTTATAATTTCTTTCTGGAGCAAACCATTGTCTGAAAGTGCAGGAGATACCAGAACAGACCCATAGATACAGACCATACATCTGTTATGTTGTATTTCAAACTGGTAAAAGAAAATTCTAGCGTTCTGGTGATTCAATCTAATGTAATGGGTGTCTAATATTTATACACTTGCTCTTTGCTCCGTTACTTTAATCATGTAAGTGGACGCTTCCTTACCAGTAAGTTGCGCTCATTAACTGCAAGTAACGGGTCAGTAATCAGCGTCCACTGAACGGTGAATAAATATCGTCTTACACAACGGCCAGAGGTGACGTAACGATATAGTAATGCTAACCACTGCACCAACGACACACTATCCACCGCACTGAATGAACTTTAACGAACTTCAGGTCACAAGCGTAGAGGCGAAAACTTATCTAACGGTACACAAATGAATCCTACTTTATATCTTGTTAACGTCCGACTGAAAATTGAATTCACAACGATGCATGGTCAAACTGAGCTACGATAATTGACGCCAGCGAAACACTAGTTCATATGATATTTCGTTGTCATTTGAGGGAGTAAAATGCATCGGTACCTGCCTAGTAACAGTGAATAAAGAGGGGTTAAAGCAGGAATCACGATGAACCACCGTAAAAAGTTGCCGAAGGCTTTGGTCGAGGTTGTATCAAGTCACGTCAGGTCCATTTCACCTCACGCAAATTCAAATTAAATTATATTTAGTTCCTCAGCTGCTCCGCTCGCATGTTTTGAGGCGAAAGGCTGTCATCTACGTAATAAATAGGCATGGTATCATGTGTGTGAAGGCAATATGGTGTGTGTGTGTGAAGGCCACATGGTGTTATATGTGTGAAGGTCACATGGAGTCGTGTGTGCGAAGCCCCACATTGTGTCATGTGTCGTATGTACGAAGCCACATGGTGTCGTGTGTGAAGGCACAAAAGTGTCACATATGTGAACACCGAATGGTGTCACGTCAATTGTTGTGCCACAAGTTATAACGTTACATGGTTCGTCAACTTTAGGCTACATGGTGTGTCGCTTCAAGAGATCACATAGTGTCACATGAAATGATAAAGACGCACATAATGTATCATGTGTTTTATGAGCCAACATCATATTAATTTTTGCCAGAAACTGTGATGGAGTGATGAGGAAATTTCACTTTTGTATCCACGGTTAGAGTGTATATAGGCTATAACCCTGACAGATAACTAACAAAAAGTTAAATGTATTTGATCTACGTAAGTTAATAATAGTGAACTTGGAATGCCGAAATATGTAATCATTTCTCAACAACTCTCAAACTCCTCATTTCTAGAACAAAGAACTCTCGTACTCTCATGTTTAGCCACGGTAGCCTTCTCTAATTAACTGGAAAATGCCATAACGCATGTTATTCACGTGATGGGTCGCAGGTCATCACACGTAGCCTCGTTGAGAACGTCAGGGTGTGAGTAATGTTTCAACTGTGCCTTTCCGGTAAGTATCCAACAGCGTAACTGACGGCTTACTGGAGTGGCATACTACCGAAATGACAAAAGAAACTGGTTAACTTTAATTCTTGTATGTTTCAGTTTGATAGGCTGAGTTTAGCTGAGTATCTATTAGTTCGTCCACGAGAGATAGCTTCTGGCAGATGCTTGCCATAGACGTAATATATGTACGCTACTGTATCTGTAAATCAAAATGGAAAGTCTAAAAAGGCGTTCTGAGGGTGGAAAGTATGATACTCATTCACTCGTTTCAGATTTCTGGGTAAGGATGAATCCATTCGCTCACACATCTTTCTTGTGTCAGTGATAGCACTGTGATAACTGTGACGGATACATCCTGACATACATACATCCATAGCCTTACTTTAAATGTTACTGTACATCGTTATGCCTGTAAATCAAAAGTCCTGCAAGGTAAGCGTTTTCGTTAAAAAAAAAATTTACGTAGTATATTATATTCATGAACGCAATTATCAACAAGGATTTTTCAAAACAAAATTTACAAGTGCCTGTTCAGCAACAGCTTAGTCGTGCAGTGCCACTCCTCTTTACAATTGCTTCCTCGGCGACTTGACCTTACTGTTCGTACAGCAAGTTTTACTCATTTGATTACTGATGTAACGTATTTCCTAATCTAACCAGCTTGATACCCAGGTGTTTAAGAGGCGGCGAAGTCAGGTATGGGAGGGGTAGCTATTCCCAAAGGGAATTAGAGACGTCGAAGCCGAATGTCGCAAGCTTCTGACCTCTCTCCATGCTGGTGGACTGAGAGCGGCCCTTCTTATGGAAAGGGTCAGGCCATCTATAATTACAGCGGGATCTTCTGATCTGCCACCGCCGAACATCGAGTATGGGTGTCGGGGATTATCATTGCAGCCGTAGGTTAGGTCAGGTGAGGTCACACGCGGCCACCCAGTCAAGGCGTCGTCAGTAAGGTGACACTTTGTGTAGCGACAGTGGGTCACTACATACTTTTATTTGCTAATAAACGTGTGCCTTAGAAACGATTTGGTGCATTTAACACTTCATTGGAAAATTATGAATACTGAAGCCAAAAACATCTTATTTCGGATCGTATTCAGGCCTGTAAATCTGTCTCTGTCTCCTGTCTGCGTACTGCTTACCGACCTCCACACAGTAGCGTGTTTACGGGGGGGACAGGGAGACGCCCTCCCCATGTTACACGTCATGGGACTCCCCTTGACAGCTCATAGTTCGCCCCTCCAACCAAATCCAGGATACGCGCCTGTCATAACCTAACCTATATATTAATACTTTACATTGTACCGTACTACTTTATATTGTTTTAGGGTATTAGAAAAGGGATTTCTTCTCTAGCAAAAATGTGAATTTTTTGTAACTTATTTTCTGTGATTATTTCCGCTCACCAACTGCGTTTAGACCAACTACTGGACGATGTTAGCGCCTAACTGGAGAGGTTTAAGAAGTGGGCTTCAACGAACCAGTGATCCCGATACTCTATTTGAGACCTCTGCTAACTGGTAAGGCTTTAGAAGTGCACATTAGACTTCATGGTATTCAAATTGGTAATTAGAGGGAGGTAAAGTAGGCTATCCTGCTCCGGTATATGCTGAGAGATGAGTGATGTCGTGCGGGGAGATCAACCCGGAGTATGGAGAGTCTGTTGTGCTGTTCATTGCCTAATTAATTGTCTTTAGATTGACCGATGGGTGTAACAACTAGGACAGCAGATCAATCTTCCCTCAGGTGATTTAAGGGTACTACGAGAGATCGGTTGTACTGGTGTGGTGGTCAAGACGAAATACAATCATGTCTGAGCAGGTGATGGGTGATATTAAGAAATGTATCCTTATTGACAAAATACATTTGGGTTTGCCTAGTCGTCAACAGCCATGTCTTACGCCACACCAAATAGATGAAGTCGACCTAATCTTTGACCTAGACATTGAAAACGTCCTTGAAGCAGTAATTTCCTGAAACCGGTGAAAGCAAACCGACAGAAGGGTGTCCCTGGTGAGGGGAAGGAATACTCAAATGAGGCGACTACATAATGGTGTCTGATTCCACCCCGGGTACAGTGACCCCAAATCCGGGTGAGGAGACAGTCAAGCGTGGGGAGGGGACTGCATTACCTGTGGAGACCAGAGGATGTCGGAAGGACAGACCCTTGAATCCATATAACATGTAAACTTGGATTCTATTTAGAAATTTTCAGTAACAGAGGCTCACAGTTCGTCACAATTAATGCATGAAGTTTGTCACCTTAGTGTAAAGCAGGCTTTCACTACCCCTTTTCATCCAATGCCAAGTGGCCTTAACGAGAGATTCAGTGGTATTGTTAAAGTTATGTTAACAAGGATGCGCCAGGAACAACCTTAGGATTGGGACAGGTATCTTTTTGCTACATCATTTGAATACATGGAAGTGTCTCAAGCCAGTTGGGGTTTTCTGCATTTTAGTTTTTGTATGGACGTAAAGTAAATGAGTCCTGAGAGCTCTAGAAAGAGTTATGGACTACTATCAGTGGTAGGAAGGATATATATCCATAACACTCACGAATATGTAACTAATCTCAGGAACAGGCTGAAGTGGAAGACCAGACATCACAATGCTTTTCAAGTAGTGAAGGCGTCACGGAAGCGTTGTGTGTGGGGACATCTTTCATCTTACGTAGCTGTTTCACTATCACTTCTCTTTTCACCAAGCCACTTGCCATGACTCACTTCGCATACCTCTACATCCAAAACATCCACGTCTGACACCATGTCATCGAACACATTCAATAATCTTCAAAATACTTACTCCATCTTTTCACCACATTTCTACCTGTTATCACTTCCCCATTTGCCCCCTTCAACGATGTTTCCATTTGTTCTCTTATTTCTTTCACACTATTAAACTCCTTCCAAAAAATTATTTATGCTCCGTGAAGTTTCCTGATACTTGCTCACCCTAACTCTCATATGGCTTCCTGTTCAGCCTCGCTAGATTGTGCATATACGGGTGAGGGACAGCCGAGAGTAAGTCAGTCTTGTAGACTGGTTGCAGAGTGAACATGATTGCAATGTTATCCAAAGGTAGTAATCAAATTAGTGATTTGTCCAGAAGGGAAAAGTGTGTCTAGGATTAATGGCTTGATAGAATCCGTGTGAGGGAGGATCAAGGCTAAAAATAATTCAAGATTTCCCTGCTTATGTTTGTACATACCACACTTTTCGGTGTGATAAAGCTTATTGTTGTTTTTAGGAGGTGATGCATGAGTAACATGTAGGAAATGTCTTTTGTGTAATGTATGTGCTATCCTCGGTGATATATTTACATATGTGATGTATGTGCTATCCTCGGTGATATATTTACATATGTGCACTGCATTTTGTGTTTTACCAAATAGATCCAAATCCAAATCTTGGGCTGTTCTCATCAACTTCGACAAGAACATTTCAACAAGAACCCGTAGCCGAAAGTGGGTAAGGGCAACGTAGCATATTTTTTTTCAAATTTTTCAAAAATTGGATTTGTCCAAATCAATTCTGGAATCCAGACTTTGTTGCTAATACATTAAGCTACCCTGGCCCAGCTATACAACTGCACACTGTGAAAAGGGAATTTATTACTGAAATCCATTAGGCACATGCAGATTGAAAAGTCAGAGAAAATGATATATGTATAAGCAAATCTGTAATTTAAATGAAAATTAATTATATGGGATCATTTCATTCTGTTGTTACATTGTGTATGATTCCCTGCGTTGCCTGTTGCATAATATTATGAAATTATAATAACACTGATTAAAGAGAAAAATAGTCAATAAGTAGGTATATGAAATAACAAAGAATTGATTTATGTATGAGCAGCATTACTTAAATTCTACACTCACTCGACCTACGTAGATTGACTCGTCTCAAGCTTGAAGTCTTGAGCATTCCAGAGAACTTCAGAGGACACAGGAAACACAGTCTTAGATGTGTAAATAAAGTATGAAAACTTTAGAATAAACAACCTTGTAAGAACCTCTCACACTGACTTTTGAAAATTGGAGAGAACGGGACTTAAATCCAGGCAAAATTTCAGATTGACAGTCTTCATTAATTTCAGTACTGATGCAGGTTATGCGAAAAGAAGACCGAAGAAAATAGAAATGACTTTTCTTTATTCAGTGTTTTATAGTATTTCAAACAAAGCTGTACTCCACCAGCCGAGGAACTAACGGATTCTGAAGGCCAGCGGGTTATAGCGAAAGTTAAATGTGAACTGTAGAACCACTTGTGAGGAACGAGACTTCGAACAGCTTGCATGAAATACTAGGAATTACTATTATAAGGCGTCGAGAAAAAGCTCAATCATGTGTAAGAACAAGGAACGAACCTTGAACTGGTGTACGCAAAACGCGAAGTACTGTACCCTGGAACTGCTCTTAAAATACATTCAGCTTGAGCCACTCTTTTCGTTGTGATACTTGGAACTACTATTTAATGATGTGGTACTTGGAACTACTTGAATAATGTGACACATTGAATTAATTTAATTATGTGATAGTTACATCCGCTTGAAAGTGCATATTATGTGGTGTGGAAACACTTGAATTTTAAATAACCTGAACTGTGGTACATGGGACAACTATTTATATGCACGGTAGTTAGAATTGTTCTTGATATGTCGAATAAAAAAATGCTTGAAACTTTGAGCCATAAAGAATTAGGGATAATTGGTTCCAGCATTGAAACGTGGATTGCTTGACCCGTGCCGTTCATACAAATACGAACCGAAATGCTGTAGAAAAATACTCATTTGATTTTATTGAAAGTTCAAGTCGTAACTACCCTGACTATGCTTGTATGTAGACTCTATATTTCTCAGCTTCTTTTGCAGTTCACCTCCCATAAGGAAATAATTATGTTATTTGTTTCCTGAAGAGAAGAGTAAGTAAATGAGAGAGAGGGGCTAATTATGTCCTACATCG
>JAUTYZ010269968.1:0-10141 GCA_032273725.1 Panulirus interruptus
TATATATCTTGGGCAGTAACAGCTGTAATATTAAACTTTTAAGATTCGCAGTCTGCTTGCATGTGATATAATCCTCCAAGTCTCTGGATGGCAGGTGTCCCCCCAACATATATTTGTCAGCTAGGCCAGTCGAGGACACAGCCTGAAGAATACTCTCCTTAAGCCTCGTCTTAAGTCGTTTTCGATTTATCGAAAAATGATAGACGACCGACGAAGATGTGATACGGGAACACCGGCACCGCCTGAAGGAAATAACGATAAAAAAAAAAGAGGAGAGGAATAGTGTGGCAGATGACTGCCTGCCTGACTGAACTCTACACAAACACTGAAGTTGTTGTTGACTACCAGTGAGGGAGGAGGGTGGAGGGCGAAGCGGTGTAATGAGGAAGGGGAAGACAGAGGGAAAGTGAGGGATAAGGCAGTAATGAAGCAGGGAGAGAGAAGCCAGGGGGAAGTGAGCGGTGACAGACAGGAGAGCTAAGGGCGAGAGAAGTAACGAGGGAGGAACAGGATGATGGAGAGAGCAGGGGCGAAGGGACTAATGATGAACACACTTGGTGTGTTTCCCCCCAGCAGCAGCAGCCTCAAAACCCTGCGAGATAGAGAGAGAGAGACCACTCATCCATCACTACACACACACACACACACGCACATTTCTTATCCTACCTTAGCTATTTCTTTTTAAAACAAAAACACAGAGCATCATCACTACACACACACACACACATCCCCAGTACGCCGTGGGTGCGTAAATAAGGCACTATGTTATCTTCCAGCAAACCACTCACACACGCTTCGTTAAAAAATACGCCATAATTCCCTACACTCCAAAAAATGCATTCTGTCTCCCCTATTCTAACTTCTATGATCAACCTCTTCTCTCCCCCCCCCCCCCTCCAAACCACACCATTGGGGGGAAAAAACTTAATGATATGGTACGTAGAGCAAGAGGATATGAAGAGGCACTGAGAGACGGGGTGGGGGAGATCCAATAAGAGATGATAACAATGGGATGGAGAGATCCGGCAGCGTGGGAGAGAGATAGGAGGATATTCTATTTAAGCAGTGCCTGTTATTTTCCTCCAGTACTCTGACTACGCAGATGGTACCAATCGCATTTCTGTCCCCACACAACTATTCCCAGTGATCAGCACCCTTGTGTGTTTTCCTCATTAAAACACATCTCATGTTATGAAATAGTATACATATTAACAAACATAAATGTCTCATACCGAAAAAGAAAAACTTACTTTTGCTTACAAACCAATTGCAGGTGCCCATGAAGATGACTGTAATAGTAGTGTAAAAACTAGGTTGGGCCTCTACTGGGATGCTGACCTAAACATTCAGCATTGATCATGGGAAATGATTCTCAAATTAATTTGTTCCGCTGTCGTTAGGAAATACATGTTGACTAAATAATCCTTGAAGTAACCTTCTTATTTACCTGTATTTCCTAATCAAAGGAGAGAAATACCAGTACATCAACATTAAGATATGTTTGGGAGTAAAACTCTCCTTGTGAATAATTTTCCTTAGATACTGAGAGTTCCTTTCTGCTGACTTTGTATCTGAACTGACACCTCATCAGTCATATGAATATTGTGGGTACCTTGAGAGTTCATGAACCTCTCAAACCACCTTACTTACACCAAAATTCTCCTCCTGACTAGACTCGCCAACTTCACTCTTTATATCATCATACAAAGTTAAAGTCATCTCTCCAATTTATTGAAATGGCAAGTGTAAGTTCATTTGATTCTGGTCTTCCATCCAATCATTGTAAGTTGTTCATCACTTCCATCGCAACACTCCTTTTCATGCAAATCCTTTTTGCTGTTAATATAGTTGACAACAGTGAACTTATTGTAATCTTATCTTTATTCATGTAAATAATCACCATAGTAGAGTGAACAAGGCCATGGACTTGGGTATGGCTATAAGTTTTTGCCTCTCATCAAATTGCTAGAGCACCTCTATTAAACTTCAAGGGTGGTGGCTTCACATACTAAACCAGTACCAGTCCTCCCCAGTACTCTGGTACCTGTTTTACTTTTTGAAAATTCCCCTGTACTCTGGTACCTGTTTTACATTTTGAAAATATGTTGGATGGATACACTTATTTTGATGGATGACCAATCCAAAAAAGAATGAAGGTAGCCTGCACCAGCACCACTGTGGGGAAGCAGGAAAATGTAGTTGTGTTAATAAACCATGGACAGTGGGATTTGAATCTTGAATTGTTTCCTTTGCAGTCATTATGAAATATGTGATGAGTAAAAAACTCTTAAATCCCCTCTTTGATTATTTTATTATAAAAAGAAGAGAATATGGTATTTTATATGATGAATTTGAAATATGAAAACTAAAATTCATGGTTTGTTCATTCTTTTTTTTTTGACACATGGTGTACCAGTACTTTTTTCTTTGATAAGAAAACACTGGTAAATAAAGAAAGTATTTCAAGGATTTTTTAGTCATCGTGTATTGAAGGCAGAGGTAATTAAGATTCATCTCACGTAGCCATTGCTGAAATACATTTTTATCAGTATCACACTAGAAGCCCATCCTAGTATTTATACTAAAGCTACTGCCATTTTCATGGATGTCTGCAGGTGGTTTGTAAGCCAAAGGAAGTTTATCCATTTCAGTATTTGATATTTATGTTTGTTGATATACTGTTTCACGGTATCCAAAGTATTTTAATGTTTACAAGTTAGGTAGTTCTCAATAATGTGGCACATTAAGATTATGACCTGAATGTAAACCTGGCTTTCCTTAAGAGGCAACCATCAGCTGGTGGAATATGATTCCAAATGATTTTTCCAGTGCTTTTGATATGAAAATCTAATATTATTTAGCTTTGGCATCATTTTAAGAAGGCATAATGACTTAAAAGCTATACAGTATCTCTAGATATTTCATTATAAATGGAAATGAATATTCAGAGTGTTGAATTGAAGAATATGAATTTTTTAAAATCTGTCGCTATTGCAAGGGCGTAGTGTTCTTTTAGGAATTCCTACCCTAATTCTTCATTGTAGTTACTGCAAAATATTGCTACTAGGGACCTCTTTATAAAGGGATAGGTGTTCCCAGACTCACCCTGGAAGTGGAAAGTCACCTTTGAAGAGGTTGTATCTTAATCAGTGGAGGGAAAGGAGTACAGCATTTTTGAGAATCTTCCCACCCAACAAGAGCCCATCTTCCCAGTAGAACACAGCCTAAATAATGCAGGATTCTCATTAAATGGGTCCTGGGGTTACCTAACTGTTTTATTAGAGTAAATGAATAATTTTTGCTTTTCATTTATTTCAGGTCATTCCATTAGTAATGATGAGATTGGTGTGGATTCTATTTTAAATGCTGTACTGAAAGGTCTGGCACATGGAGAGGAGGATTTTGGTACCAAGGTTCGAATAATTCTGTGCTGCATTCGTGGCCTTTCAAGTAAGTTTTTTCTTTTCTATATTTTGTTCTAAGTGCATGTTTGATATGACAATTGCCCTTTTGTAAGCCAAATTCATGCTGGAAATCCTAAATGAAAGAATTTTTGGTGATACAAGTGCCAGTGATCTTACATTGTCCACTATAGGTCACAGATGTCTCACTGTAAGTCTTCTGCTTGAATTCTAATGCGAACTGAAGTAGTAGTTTATGTTACTGTGATTATTGGTTACAGGGAACAAATAAGTTGTCATAGGTTGGTTGGAATGTCTTTTGGCCTATCAACTGCCAAGGTCATTAAGGCTTCTCATTGTCAAGCTATCTCCACCAACTGAAAATATCTGACACCTTCTTCAGGTGCTAAGGATAATTCTAAGACCATGTACACTTCCATTATGCATGTGGCCCTTCCTGATTAAAGTACAAAGGATAACAAAAATCATCAATGGCTACGTGGAAAGCACATAAAATACTCTATTATTATAGAAATAAGATAAGAAAGCTTCTTTTGACTGATTTGCCATTTCTTCTCTCAGTGGCTTAACTTGAAATGAACAGAGAGTGTGACTTTTTAAAAATGAAGCTATCATGAAACATTAGGAAATATTAGCTAACTTTTTGGGTTGTTTGTATATATGATAAGCTTGATTACATAGGTGGGTAACTCATATATTTAAATGGAATTCTCACTTGGGTTATTGTTTTCTGTTATCATTGATCACTTTTTAGTGTTTAAACGAATACATGTGGTCGGGGCAAAAATGAAGTACGTATTGTTTTCTTTGGCTCTTACTGACAATAAGCCAATATTTGAATTAAGATCTGTTGTTCATGGGAAGGACAGATAATAAGAGACCTGATTATCCAAGATGAGGTTACATGCTGGAGAACATATCAGTATCGTAAGTTTCTGATCTCTAAAGTCAGGACTGTAAAGCAGAGGGCGCCTTCCCACCCACCACTTCATTTGGCACAACAGCCTGCAGAAAAAATGGCTAAGAAGGAACACCATGTCATATGAAGAGAGTATACTGACTTTGAAATTATATAAGAGGGTGTAAATGGAAAAATACCTTAAGCTGATAATGCATTGGGTTAAACAGAAAGAATGATTGATTTATGCTTTCCCTTCTTGAACCGGCTTTAAAGTATTTATTTAGCTGTAATTTAACCATTTTGCTGCAAGAACTGACTTTCGTTTATTTACTGTTTTGTTGTGGATCCTTAATTTTGTCCACTCTTAATTTTTTAGACTGATGCCTTTAAGATCACACCAATTTCATTTGCAAGTCTCTAACTCACATGAAAGAAAAAGAAGGAGCTGGGTTCTTAGTTACCATGGAGATATCAAAAGGATGATTATGACATCACATTGCTGCAGCAGGGAAGTAAACTCCTGTAAAGTTCATAAGGAGTGTTTCATTCAGAATTTCATGCAAAATGGATACTGGTATTATATGAACTAATATGTGATAACACAATCACTGTAAAGTGCTTCCACAAACAATATTGTATTGATGTAATAGAAATGAGAAAAATGCAGTAGCATTAGCATAGACTGGCTGATGTCATGCTCCATGGTACCTTACAGTGGCAGTACATCCAAGTAGATTTAATGATTTAACTAAGTTTTACATTTTTGTAATTATGGAGAAGTACTCTGGGCACTGCTACAGTAAAGATAAGAGAAATATTTAATTTATATTATTAGTGTTTCCCAGCCACATTGAGGGAAGTGGCTGCTTTCCCCCTGTCCACATTGATAGGGTTCACCCATTCATTGTGGTCACTACATTACAGTAATTTATGTTCTCTACATTGTGGCTGATGTGTTTATAAAAAAAATCATGAATCTCCTGCATCTGCCTTAAGGCAGTGGCATCCCATGCATAGTTACCAAAGGCTACAAACTAAATTTTTTTCCATACAGTAGTCAGTCTGTGTACAAATATCAAGGAGACCTGTTCGATGTCTATGCCCTCTCGTTATGTAATGATTTGTGAAGTTGTGATTCTTTACAAAATTAGATAATAATGATGGAAACCCTTAGTAATCACATTTTCATACTTTTTCATACATGTTCGCCATTTCCCGCGTCAGCGAGGTAGCGTCAAGAACAGATAGCAGAGCCTTAGAGGGAAAAATCCTCACTTGGCTCCTTGCTCTGTTCTTTCTTTTGGAAAGTTATACAGGAAGTGAGGATTTCCAGCTACCTGCTCCCGCCCCTCTTAGTCGCCTTCTACAACATGCAGGGAATACGTGGGCAGTATTCTTTCTCCCCTATCACAATTGTTTGTGACAAAAATGTTTTCAAAAATACCACAAATCTTGCTGCATATGCTGGACAGTACTTCATGTGTACCTCATACACCTTGGCAGTGGAAAAGTATAACTTAATCCTGAAACTGCTATAATTACCAGTTGTCAGTGTGTGGTTCACTCCCATTATTGTCTGTTGATGATATAATAGTTCCTTCCCTCATCTGAATTCCCAGTTAATATTTGATTTCACTAGTTATACATAGATGTCACCAGCATTTTCCCAGCACAACAGGAAAAATATCTCATGCCTCTGTCATCCAAATGTATCATCATAAATAGTGTATCTATATTACAAATGTCCCCCCCCCCCTCCTTTTCTCCCCAAGCAAAACATCAACTAATGAAAATAGTTATATTTAGAATAAAGAAATAATTACTTTAGTATTATTGGTTGTATTTTAGTGATAAAATAATAATTTGTATTAATGTGTACATATGATGATTATGTATTCAATTTTTTTTGTTAAATACAGCTTTGTGTAAAAAATTGCTAAGATTACATAAAAATATAGATATGTGTTTAATGAAGAGGGTGTGTTTAGGATAAATTCACATCAGAAGAGTAATATAAAGTGTGTATTATGCTTAGTTATGTATATATGAATGTATAGCAGTGGGAAATGATGCCAGTGAAAAGCCATATTATTGTACACTGGCTGCCCTCATGTCTCACCACGGTCCATTCAAACCCTGCCACACCAATATATCACTTTTTAGGTATAGTAGCATACAATAGTCTGCTTACCCATGGACTGTACATGGCTAAGTTTAGTTTTATGCTGTGTAGTTTTCATTCTGTAAAGATAAGAATGCTTTTCTACAACATGAAAAAAATGGGGTCATACGGGAGAGGACAGAAAACTCTGCTGAGAGGTTAAAGGGTTAAGTTTATATTGCCTGGTACTGAATATTAGGTGAGGCATGTTAGGTGAAGTTTTCATAGGTTCTGCTGCATTAGAGAATTACTTTAGCTATTTTTACATTTATTAATCCCTCATTTTCTCTTATCTTCAGAATTCTGTATAGTATTCATTTTTGTTTACTGATGGATTCAGTTGATAGGGTATTAGTGTAGTCTGTGTTAGTGTAGTTCGTCAAGTGAAAAATTGCCTTCTTATGGTGACCTCATTATTACACCCGTAGGGGTAGAACAGAAGGAGAGGCATTACCTAACCTTGTCAGGGCAATAATAGTTTTTTAGATACAGACAAACACTTGAGGTGAGCTGGGGTTTTAATTTTCCAGACAATTTGGGAGCCCCGCTGCCTCTGGGAAACACTGTGCTGGAGTTGCCCTCTGCCAGTGGCCTGTAAAGGGTGAGGCACAAAAGGCTGAGAAGTGGCACTGGAGTCTACCAGTTATGCCGGGGAGTAAGAGGGACGAGTGATTGAGGGCGATGGCTTTGGATGTAAATGGGATGACTGGTGACAGTAAAAGGAAGGAGCTAGTGGAGAAATTTAAAAGATATGGCTTGCATGTGCTGGGAATCGATGATACCCATATCCTTGTGCAGGGTGTATGGAGTGAAAATGGAAAGGATGAATGCAAGTTAAGGAGGGCATGGAAGGAGGAGTGGTATGGATGAGAATGAATGAAAATTATCAGGCAAGAGGGAAAGAAGGATGTGCAATTGTGCTGTCTCCAAGAGCATGGAAGGGTGTTACAGAGCATAGATGGAATGGATCAAGCAAGAATAATGTGGGTGAAAGGAAAGATTGGAATTGTGAAGTGTGCATGGGTATGTGTATATGCACCTGTGAGTATGAAGACTATGTAAGTTAAGGATGAAATGAAGCTTTTCTAGAGTAATTTGAATGACTCTGTAAATGGTTTTGAGAAAGGGAGAAAGGTAGTTGTAATGGGTGATATAAATGTGAAGGTGGGATGTGATGAAATTGGTGAGATGAAATTGGTAAATGGGGAATGCCTGGAGTAAGTGAGAATGGAAGTTATCTTGTGGATGTCTGTGCTGAGAAGATTTTATTTCCTGCTAACATCTTTTTTCAGCACAAGATGATCCACAGGTATACATGGATGAGAAACGATGGAAGAGAACAAGAGGGCTTGATTGACTACATGGCAGTGGATGAAAGCCTGTGCTAGATGTTAGAGTTGTGAGAGGATTCTTTGTAGACCCTGACCATTTCACAGTTCTTGTGGGGTTGAGGATAAGGGAGAAGTGGAGGTATGGTGTAAGGAAGAATGGACAGGCAAAAGTGTTGGCAAGTGAGAAGATGAATCAGAAAGAATGCAAGGTGGAGTATGAAAGGAGAGTGACCAAAAGTTTAAATGGATGTGCAGTAAATTTAGGGATG
Organism: Panulirus interruptus; assembly: GCA_032273725.1. Taxonomy (NCBI): domain Eukaryota; kingdom Metazoa; phylum Arthropoda; class Malacostraca; order Decapoda; family Palinuridae; genus Panulirus; species Panulirus interruptus. The sequence continues at coordinate 8,085 of JAUTYZ010269968.1, forward strand.
CAGTCATGTGTGAATGAGGTGTTTAAAATGTTTAGAGAAATACTGTTAAAGGTTGTAGAATTAGTAGTTGGACACAAGGTCGTGAGATATAGGAATAAATGGGGCCAGTCATGTGTGGATGAGGTGTTTAAAATGTTTAGAGAAATACTATTAAAGGTTGTAGAATTAATAGTTGGACACAAGGTTGTGAGATATAGGAATAAATAGGGCAATACATGGTGGACGGAAGAGATTAGAAATGCTGTGGAAGAGAAGAAAAAGGCATATGTTAGATTGCTCGAGAGGAATGTACCAGTGGAAGTTTAGCAAAGGAGGAGGGAATTAAAATATGTAAGTGGAATGTTAAGAAGCTGATAGAGGAAAGCAAAGAAAGAGTAGATGAAGATTTTGGAAGAAAGTTAAGTGAAAAGTTTTGGGATAATAAAAACTATACAGGAAGGAAGTGAAAAAAGAAACATGGATGTAAGAGTGGAAATGTGAATTTGAGAAGTAAGGAAGGGGGGTTACTGAATCAAAAGGAGGAAGTGAAAGGAAGATGGAAAGAGTATTTTGAAGAACTGATGAATGTGGGAGAAGGGGAGGCAGCAGTTGTTGCATGCATGGGTATGGAGGATGGAAGGAAGAGGATACAGGTGCAAGGGCTTATAGCAAAAAGGGAGGTAAGAAGGGCAATAATGAGGCTGAAGGTAGGAAAGGCACCTGGAGTGGATGGGATTACGGCTGAAATGCTGAAGTATGGAGGAGAAAGTGTGATAGAGTGGATGCATCTGATATGTAATTTAGCATGGAAGCAGAAGGTTGTGCCTGAGGATTGGGTGAAAGCTATTATTGTTCCTTTATTCAAATGAAAAGGTGCTAAGGATGTATGTAGGAATTATGAGGGAATAAGTCTATTAAGAATACCAGAAAAAGTATATGCAAGAATGTTGATTGATAGAATGATGGAAGTGACTGAATGCAGAATAAGTGAAGAGCAAGGGGGTTTTAGGAAAGGTAGGGGATGTGTGGATCAGATTTTTGTGGTAAAGATGACAGTGGAAAAGCATTTAGCAAAAGGCAAGAATTTGTATACAGCTTTTATGGATCTGGGGAAAGCATATGACAGTCGAGTGGAATGTTTTATGGGATGCATTAAGGATATATGGGGTAGGGGGACAACTGTTGGATGGTGTGAATGCCTTCTATAGAGGAGCAAATGCATGTGTAAGAGTGGATGGGGAGTTGAGCGAAAGCTTTGGTATACATGTAAGTGTGAGGCAGGGCTATGTGATCTCACCATGGCTTTTTAATATATACATGGATGGAGTGATAAGAGGGATGAAAATATAACTAGGGAAAAGGGGTGCAGAAATGGAGTTAGGTGGTGAGATATGGTGGCTAGTGGCAAGCCTGCTTGCAGATGATACTGTGTTGTTTGCTGAGAGTGAAGAGGTGTTGCAGAAGGTTGTAAGTGTGTTTTAGGATGTGTGTAAGCATAGGCGATTGAAGGTAAATGCAAGTAAACGTAAAGTAATGGTGTTTGAAAGAAAACAGAATAAAGTATAGATCTTGTAAAGCAATATAGAGTGAAAGAAGAAAATGTACTAAATTGTGCTTTGGATGTGGGGGAGAAAGACTGAAAAAGGTGAGGGAATTTAAGTATTTAGGAGCTGTCTTGGGTAAGTTTGGTGATATGAAAGGATAGTTAAGGGAGAGAGCAGTACAGGGTAGAAGAGCCATTGGGTCCATTAATAGAATAATGAAGAGTAGAGTTGTAAGTATGGAAGTGAAGAGAAGATTAAGGGACAGCATAGTCCTACCAACCCTGTCCTATGCAGCCGAAGCATGGACATGGAATGAGTCACAGAGATCAAGAATCCAGGCTGTGGAAATGAGCTATTTGAGAAGAGCATTTGGTGTGACTAGATAGAATGAACAAAGAAATGAAGGGGTGTATGAGAGATGTGGTATGGCAGGGAATGAATTGTGGAGTGGTAGAGCGGGTGAAATGTAATACTTTGAGTTGGTTTGGGCGTGTGGAAAGAAAGCAAGACTGGGGGTTTACAAGGAGACTGTAT
>JAUTYZ010270299.1:0-16266 GCA_032273725.1 Panulirus interruptus
TTTAGTGCCTCACCCTTAACAGGCCACTGGCAGAGGGTAACTCTAATGCAGTGTTTGCAGAGGCTCTTTCCTAATGTTCCTACTTACTATTTCTACCTAATGCTCTTGCCTAATGTTCCTACCGACTACTTCTACCTAATGTTTCTACCTAATGCTACTGCCTAAATATTCCTATCTACTACTTCTTTCTACTGCTCCTACCATTTTGCCACAAGGCAGGGCTAGTGCATAGTGTTCACCACAGGAAAATCTAGAGTTATGAAGAATGAGCTGTGTGAGTTAAGTGTTGTCAAGTGTTATGTGTGACAGTGAGAGATTGTATGTTTGTGGACAGAAAGCCTGTAGTTCATGTGTGGGTGAGGCAGAAAGAAAAGACAGCTACCTGGGTCAGAGGAGTGCAACTTGACAACCACTGATGTGCTGGCTCACTACTCAGCCTTATTATATCTCATATTGGAAAGGCAAAGTAGCATTTTGTCTGAAACACTGCAGTCACAGAACACAGAGTTTCAGTCACAGGTTATCAGGTATGGTAACATATACAAGCATCCTCTTTCATCTGTCATAGCCCATATCTAATCAAGTTACATTCTTCTGAATAATTCCTTAGTGAGTTTTATATTGTTCCACCCACATGCCCATACTACTTATTATCTCAACCATTTTTTCTCTCCATCCTGTTGCTATGCCATATATCATTTTTTAAATGTTTTTTTGTCATCCCTTGTTTTCAAGTCTATGTTAACTTGATCATGTATATGAATGTGGGTTTCAGCATCACAGTTAAATAAAATTTATAACCTACAGTTTACTTTATTTAAAACAGAAGAAATGTTCTCAAACACCTGTGATGCTATGCATCTTAACACACTCATATTGAATGGTAGATTTATTGGTGTTAATATCTATGCTGTGTTGCTACCCACTGCTTTTTGATTTTTTCAGTTTAAAGGGTGGATTATGCATAACATTGCACATACACCACAGTCTTGAGACACTGCTGTAGGTTCTTCCACCAACACACCCACTCACATTCATATTCTTTTACTGTGTTTTTCTGTCTAACTTTCAGTATTTCTTTATATTTACTCCCACCATTCATTTCATTTAGAATAGTCTTTTTAATAATTTCTCCTCAGTTATGAGTCATGAGAAAACGTGTTTTCTTTCATTTTTTAGGGTGGAGTTCCAGTCGAAGTTCTATAAGGGAGAAGGATATGCTTTTGCACCTCTTACTTTCAAGCACATTATCAGTCAGAAAGAAGAAGAAGCCTAAGGGTTAATTTATCATTAAAAAGCACAAGTGATGTAAATTGCATATCCTATCAAAATGATTGTGTAACTACAACAGAAAAACAAAGACTAATTTACATTCTGAACTTTGGTATAAAGAAATCAGAGACTATCTTTTATTGTCAGTGGTTATGATTAGCCCAGAGCCCTTATTAGTAAAATAGATCTTTTAATAAAAAGCTTTTTATGAAGAAAAATTGAATAGATATACGCTTGCAGCATAATGTCAATATTTTATCAAGGTTTAATGCATTCAATGTATAAATTTTTAGTCATTTATATATATTACTTAAAAGCAAGTTGTATCTAATTGTTGCTTGAAATTTTTATATGCATATATTTAAATTGATTTGTGTAAGCTGTTTTGTGGTCCATGGTTGTTAATGTGGCTAGGTCTTTAGCCTTCAGTTAGAGAACAGCTTGAGATTTTAGTTGTTAACTATACACTTTATGGGTTGTGTCTGTCTTAGGCCATGATACACTTGTCATGAAATTTAAATTGAGAACTTCCTTTTGCTCTAACTGACAGTATAATACAAATTTAACTTTATAATATATACATTTGGGACAATTTTTGAATTGTAAATACAATAAATTTTTTAACATTGTTTTATCTTTGGTCATGATAAATGTAAAAAGAATCATTAAGGAAGAGAGAACATTTGTATTTGAGAGAATAAACATGAAGATATATGAGGAAGGCAAAGACCAGTTTTTCTTTTTTTTTCTTTTTTTTTGGGGGGGGATTCTAAGATGGAAAGGAGTACCCAGTTGTGGGATGGGTATATAGCATATAATAAAGAGAGAGAGAAATTAAATTCATGATGCTTAAGTTAAGGTACATATCATTGAATATTTCTATAAAATGCGACAGAAGTTGATGAGTATAAAAAGATTGTTTAAACAGCCCACTTGGTTGTCCGAAACTTCCCTGATCAGAAAATTACCTCGGAAACCAAGGTTGTTTTTGTTTTTCGCCCATGCTCAAGTTTAAACATTCTAGACACAACAATGACTCATGCTACCATGATCTTCATTTGTTAATTCTTTTTTAACTTTGTTTAATCTGTAATTTAGGTAAAGCAAGGACATCATATGGATGCCATTAGCACTCAGTAGCTGCAGCAGTCTGCATGTGCTAAGTTAAAGGTCTCATCCAAACCAATTACTCTTTTCACCAGTTGATGATGCCACCAGCTGCACATTGATTGATTCATTAATCTTTTTTCCTAATATTTTCACCATAACTTAGTTAACTTATGTTTGTTTTAATGTCAAGATATGTTTTTTAAGTGTGAGTTAAGTATTATCCTGCATAACTAGACATATAATAACATATAATGTTTTAGAGAAGCGCATATGAGGTGGCAATACAAGACCATTTAGCATCCACTTAAATTTGGTCCTTTACTTTTTTGATCATACAACTTTTAGAGAAATGCCCTTGATTTGGTAACATGTGAATTTTTTGAACATACAGCATTTTAGAATTGGCAACATGAGGCTGCCTAGCATTCGTTTAAATCTGATTCTTTAATTTTTTTGCACCCATTGAAGTTCATTCATTGTTATTTACCATAATGCATAATTAATGATATACATTGACGATAAACAGTTTTTGAGTGCTCATACGCTTACAGCATGGGGCTACATAGCTTATTTTTAACCTTTAGGAGGTGGCTGACCTCATTATTTAAGTGTCTCTTTGGAGGTAATGGTTGACCTCATATGTGGATCAATACTTGAAATGGCCTCCTCTGTCTCATAAGCAAAATATTAGGCCATTAATACAGTATCTGTAGAGGTGACATCCCATGCATTGTTTCCAGACACCAATCTGCACCCTCATGCTATGCAATAACTTTTGTTGCTATGTCACTTATAAGATAATAGATATTTCTATTGTAAAACCATTAGTAATTATCTTTCAAAAACACTTGAAAAATTACCACACAACTCACTTGGTATACCTGAAAATACTCATGGAGTACCTCATATGCCTGGCATAGGCCAGCTTAAGTTAAAGTGTGTGCAGCAGTTGTAAACAATGACTTGGCAGGTTAAGCTCTACATCAACTTAATCAGAACTTTATGCTCTAGTTAATCATAAGTGCAGAATTTCAATATTTTTTCCATATTTTGACCTTTAGCCTAGAATGTGCATGAAAAGTTTTTATATTTGCTTCATGGACGGGTTACATCTGACAATATGAATATAGCAGCAAGAAATGTGTTACACTTGAGGAAGTGTAATATAATGGTCTTATGCCTAGAGGATGGCTATTCTACAAGCATAAGACCACAAATCTTTTTAAATTTTCTTCATTTATCTTTTCCCTGCTATCAGATGTTGTTAAGAAATGGTAATGTCAGCTATGGAAACTCTTTAAAAGGAATAATTACCATTTTTGTATTTTACTGGAGACTTCATACTCCTCAGGAATGCAGCTGGAAATTAATAATGTGGACAAAGGGTTAATAAGAGAGGGCAATAAAATGCAGAAATAGATAAAGGGCTTTTCTAATGTGCAGACTATGAAAGGCAACTCTATGTAGTTGAAACAAAGTGGGTAAACTCTGCAATAACATTCAAGTTCAAAGTTTAGGGTCAACAAACATTTCTGATTTAGACAAAGAACCAATATATCTTAATTGTGATGAACAGAAGACAAACCCTTTCTGTAAATTTACTTTTCTTTCATATGACGTTATTCATTATATTTTTCAGAGATACACAGTGAAAGAAATAAGGGAAAAATAATATAGCCAACATCATACCTCCCACTAATGTATTTGATATACTTAATAGTAATGTATTAATTTTCTATCTTAAATTTAAACTATCAACTTTGATTAAATAGCATTAAACATTCATGTATCATACTCTACTGCAAAATTACAATCACAGTTTATGTACCAGTTTCTAAACAACTTGAATATGTGTTTAAGATAGTGTTATAATTATTACAAAGTACAGTGCTGATGTGCTGTAAGTGGACTGAACCATGGCATGTAAAGTGGCCAGGGTAAACCATGGAAAGTTCTTTGGGGTCTGGTTGTGGATAGGGAGCTGAGGTTTCGGTCCATTACACATGACAGCTAGAGAATGAATGTGAGTGGATGTGGCCTTTCTTTGCCTGTTCCTGGCACTACCTTGCTAACGTGGGAAATGGCGATCAAGTATGAAAAAAGTATACTCACTCTCGACAACATTCATGCAAACATGTAGTTTTGTTAAAAAGAATTTCTGTTAAAAATATTTTTCCCTGCAGATTACCAAGACTGTAAGGTTGGATGGTATAGAAAACATGACATAAAAAACAATCTCCAAGTAGAAGCACATTGCATCAGTCTACCTCTTCCATATTCTGCTTTATTCTTCACACAGATAAATCATAGCTCATCAAGTGAATAGTGAAATTTCCGTGAAACCCATTCTGATGGAATTTTATGGTTTTGCCATCATGTCCTCTAAGTATATACCGAACAGTACAATACTATAATGCATTACCTGGCTTTAGGTCCTCCCTTGGAAGTATTTTTTGACTGTTCTTTCCTTGGTGACTGATATTATAGCCACATCTTAAATCCATATTACCTTTCATAGACTTGCGTAATCGTTTTTCTAACCTCTGCTTTTTTTTGTTTCTCCCCAGTTCCTCCATTTTACAGCCTTTTTTGGCCATTTTTCCTAAAGCAATCATCATTTTCTATTGAACAGCAAACTGTTTCAGTTATACAACAAAATTTAAAATTCTCTGTACAGTAAGGAAAAAAGTAATACTACACTTCCAATACATAACATTCTGAAATACAGTGAAGAGACTTGATATATTCTCCTGGGTGTCATAATAATGTATTGTTCTGCCTACTCTCCTTATTTGGCAATGACTAACAAGAGATGAAATGTACAACTGATGGAGTGAAGGAACTTCCCTTAATGGAATTACCAGGTACAGTATTTCCGTATTCCTATCATATGCTATGTTATATTGAAAACATTCTTGTGTTTACCTGAATATTTAATATTTGTGTAAAAAATACAGAGTATATGATTGAAATGAAATATATATAAAAATGAAGGATTATTTGGAAAATCTGGCAGAGTTCTAATATTTGCATTTCAAAACAAAAACACTGCAGTTATTCATGTTTCATGTGGCCTTGTTATCATTTCTGGGTTTCATTATCTATAAGTGCTCATTGACCAGTGGTATGGCCACAACAGCCATATAAAACTCTTAAGTTTGATTCAATTAAACATTTTGAATCTGGATTTGTATTTATTGATATTTATTGTCTTTCATGCTTCAAAGTCCCATAATTATAGTAAATTTGCATGCCATGATTGATAATTCCCTCACACACAAAATAATGATATCCTGTTCATTAGCATATTTTTGTCTACCTGTTGAAATGCTTCCCTTAACTAAACTTAGAATTTTTGAAGATATTCATCAATGATTTCACTTTCTTACAGTTTTCTTTCATAACCACACAATATCTGACATATGGTAACTCATCCCTTTAGCTTCCCAATGTTCTATGCTTACTCTAAGTATGGTAAAAATACTTAAAATGAACATCACCACAGTAGTGAATTATACTTGTTTATCCTATTTTAATAAACAAATTTTTTTTGATATTTCAAACATTTTAAGTCAAAGATTACAGCATTAGGAAGGGATTTTATGAGGTACAAAAATATAAAAAAATCATCAAAAGCACCAAACATGCCAAAACAACTGGAGTAACTCTGCCCATTCCAAATTTCACTGAACTCAAGGATAGCAAAACTGTTTTTTTATGACTGAATATTTTGTGTTGCCAAAGACTTAGTAATCAAAATGTCTCAGGAGACAATACATATGTCAAACTAGAACACAGAATACATAACAAAAATTGAGAGAATCATTAACTGTACCATTACCAATTATGTTCTGTCTATATCCCTGTCATACCATCTGCTAATTCTGATGTTTCTACGAGGGGATTTTCACAATCCTGAGTATCTTGTGAAAAGCACTGATCAAATTTTGCTGTGAAGTTAGAAGCTGGTCCTGCTGACTGGTTATGTGCTGCCGACTCTGTTCTTTGCTTCTGTTCATTAAAGCTACCATTTACAGTCATACCTGTGGAAGAATATAAAAAAATAGCAATAAGTTAGAACTAGATTATACCACAACTTACATAAGAACTGTGTGGTTATAATATGGTTTTCACACATTTGGCAAATTAATAACCATTAGTCTATCCCTTTAAGGTATCAGTGCTTTCCATGTGCAAAGAAAGGTGGTGTTTGTAGGACCTTCTCCTATCAACTTGGTACAGGAGGACCCTATCCATATAAAGATGTTCTGCTTAACAGTGTTTTGCTTTAACGTACACTATCAGTTGGGGAAATAATAAGTTCCAAGTCACAAAATTTCAATTTTAAGCCACTAAGGCCATGATGCTGTGACATCGGATCGTGACTTTTACAGGTGTAATCCCCAATTATGTAAAACACACCCAATAAGTGATGAGTGAGACTTCAACTAGTAAGAAATGAGGAAAAACATATCATCTGAAGTTAAATTATATATGTTTTGTTCTACGTACTTAGATGCTGGTGAATGAGAAATGAATGTCACCCCTCCACCTCAACCCAAGAATATGAGCAAAATTCATGACCATTATCTGATAAGCACGAGTAATTTATATTGTATTTTATATTAAAATAACAATCACATATGTTTCTTCCCAGTTCCTCTATTTTATGTCTTTTATTTGACCATCTTTGCTTAAGCAATCACCATTCTTTTCACTTTGAATTTTGACTTACAGTATTGAACGGCAAACTGTTTCAATTATACAACAACAAAAATTCAAAATTCTCTGTATAGTCAGGGAAAAAAGTAATGCTACACTTACAATGAACAACATTATGAAATACAGTAAAACGAGTCTTGATATATTCTCCTGGGTGTTGTCATGTATTGGTATGCCTACACTCCTAATTTGGCAATGATGCTAACAAGAGATGAAAGGTACAATTGATGGGGTGAAGGAACTTCACTTAATCATATGCTGTACTATGGTGTACTGTATATCAATTTATTCTGTTTTATTATGGAAAACTATTAGAGACATTATTCCGAAGTTAGATCCACTGGAACATAACTAGCTATTATACATGTGTTCCTATGAAAAAATGTATTTGATTAAAGCAGTTTCACTTTGAGTTAAACTTTTCATGAAAGCAACCCTAACTTTAAATGGAGCCCCCCATATTTCACTAGCTCTAATTTAAAACTCAAAAACGTAGCCCTAATGGTGAACTAAGCATCATGGTAATTAACTGATTGTATAATCTCATGGATGCTAGCGAATGGAGCCTTTTCTTCATCTGTTTCTGGCAGTAACTCGCTAACATGGGAAACGCGAACAAGTGTGAAAGAAAGGAAAAAGAAAATCCCATGGCCCCATTTATGGGGCTCATGCATCTTCAAGGCTGCACTACAATTAGTAACGGGGAAATGAGAGACTCCTTTGGAGTGACAAGTCTGTAGATGAGATTGTACTCCTCATCTGACAATGATATAACCAGTGAAGGAGACTTTCCACTAGCAGTGTAACCTCATGCAGGTGGAGTCTGGTAATACCTATTAGCACACATGGCAAGGTATATGGCTGGTTTGACATGTTATGAAGGTTAATGAATGCTTCATACATTGCACACAAGATATATTTTGGAAGGGAAGATAATCTGTAAACAAGATTTTTGAACTGTCGGTCAGTGGAAAAGTTTCCTGAAAATTAACGTATATGCATTTAGAAAATGCATATTCTGCCCCTGAACAACTCTCACTGTTAAGGCTTAAGAGTATTTCAGAAGACATATGAGGAATGACTTGGGGATCAGGTGCAATGGAAGCATTTTGTTCATGAAGTTTGTGTCAATGAAGAAGCTGACCTCACTTGACAAATCAACTTAGAATGCTGACTGGAAAAAGTAAGAAGCGCTTATGTAACTATACAGGTTTTATTTCAACACAGTGGTCATGCACTGAGGATGTGCATGATTGACCTAGAGCCTGTATGTACCTGATCCACCCCGTAAACTGAAAATGAACTTAATGATGATATTCAAATAGATTGCAAGATTAGAGATAGAAAAGGCATGTGATTAAAAGTTAACAGAAAAGAACTTTTTCATCCCTATGACCTAGAGACTCTGGAACTCATCTCTTCTTTACTGGGAGAATCTAAGGCTTTAAATGTACAAGTGATATTAACTTTAATTTACATACTTACTATCTGTCCCCTGCTGCTTCTGTATCATGATTTCTTGTGCTTCATCCAGAACGTCCTGTAAGAGTACTGCTGTTCCCTTGCGTGTGCTCATTCCCTGAATTCGCCCAAATTTGATGTGTCTCATATTATCAGCCCATTCAAAACCTAAGCTCTTAATTATATTGAATAAAGCAACGAAATGATCTGATTGTGAGTTATCAACCACATAGTACATTTTAGTAAATTCATACTTTTTTTGTCTGTCTATGGCCCCAGCTATATCTCTTGAGAGGTACATACTAGATCCATCACTTTTAACAACAGTTACCCTTTGTTTTTTATTTAAGTCATAAACTTTTCTTCCATCATCTAAAGTTCTTAAAAGACCTTGTTGCTCCATCACCTTCAAAACCTCCTGACATTTCTGAGCACTATACATACTTTCACCATGGTATTCATCAAAGTTTATATTGAGACGTGCATAAACACTTTTAAAATCTTTTATTGATACATTTCTGAATAACTCCCAAGTTTTTAGTTCACTTTCATCGCCTTGTTCCATCTTATTAAATATATCTCGAGCAGTATGGCTTACAGCAGGATCTGATTCTGCTTCCTGATTAGCCCATACATACACTTCATAAAGTTTTTTTATGGCATCTTCCTCTAAATCCTTTTCTGTCATGCATTTTGCATCATATCTGCAAACCAAGATGATAAAGAAATTTTTTATTACTACATGAAATACATAATTTCCCAATCTATTTATATCAAATAAAAAGCAATTGTGCTTGTGAGAAATACATTCAAGGGATCACACAAGTATCTTGGCATACAGTAAATAAGAAATTAAGTACATAGAACCACATTTATAACAAACAATTCTAATTTATGACTCGCACAGGTCTGTTACAGGTCTGCAACTAATTGAGTAAACATAAGGAAGACCCACACCCACAACCATGAGCTGAGCAATCAAAGACTCTATCCATCTGCCCACTGTGTTCCCCATATAGAGAACATGAACACAAACTATTCAGATAAAAGGTCTTGGGGACTATTCAGATAAAAGGTCTTGGGGGCTATGCCATGACAGTCTGAAAGGTAGTACCAGAATGAAACATCTTAATATATCCCTTACTGACTATAATTATTAGTGTGATATATTAAAAATTGTAATGTGTCATGTGAATCCCTGCAAAACTATGAAGATAGCTCATTAATTCTGAAAATTAACTAATAATCAACTGTTCTCACAAGTCAAAATTCCATTAATCTCACCCATATTTCAAGATCCCAAATTGTGTACCCCAGTCTCCTAAATAGTTGATGCGAGTCACATTATGTCCAAGGGCTGCATGAAGGTTAGCGATGAAGTTTCCAATGATGGTTGAACGAAGATGACCAACATGAAATGGTTTGGCTATGTTAGGTGAGCTGTAAAAATAAAAACAATTACAATTAAAAAAACAATGTCTAAATAGACCATATAAATCTGAAATCAATGCAATTAATAGGATTAAAGAAAATAGATTTTGAGAATAAGAAACTCATTTCTAAGGCCAAGTAAGGCATACTGAGGACACTCGTATTCACATATTCACAAAATCCAGTTTTCATTTTTGTCCTACAGATTATATGAGCATATCCACAAAACTAACTACAATGGAGCCTACCAATGCCATAAATAACTTGAATACTAGTAGTTAGCATCTGGCAAACATTATACACAAAACTTTGCTACAAAGTTTGTTTGTACAACTGCCACATTACTTTTTCTCCTTTTTATCAATGATTTCCTTTCATCTAGAAATAACCAAATGCACTCATATGCTAACGACTCAACACTGAATTCTACCACATCCCTCAAATCTGCTCCTCCTTCTCTCACTCAATCTGCATCTTGTCTTGACACAACTACCTCAGTTAACTCAGACTTGGACAAGATATCTCAGTGAGGTAAACAAAATCTGGTTAAGTTTAATGCCTCTAAGACCCAGTTTCTGCCCTTCTCTCTATCGAAAACTTCTCACAACTTTCTTCTATCCTTTGACACATCTGTAGTTCCATCTCTTGACTGAATGAACCCCACATTATAGAACAGTTAAGTCTGCCTCTAAGAAACTGGGGGTCCTGTTTAAACGTCAAAATTTCTTTTCTTCCGAACAGTTGCTCCATCTACACAAAGGCTTGAACCGTGCTTGTATGGAGTACTGTTCTCACATCCAGGTTGGTTCTAGCTCTGCATCATTACATGACAGAGTTGAGTCAAAAGTGGTTCGACTTATCAACTCCTCCAAAGCTATGTATCGAGCATCTTGTTTGACTTTACATGCTAAATATTTCTATCACTAGATTTTTAATTCTACTAATCCAGTATGACCTAAGTTTACAATCCAAATATAGATTTTAACTTCCATCAAACAGAATCCTTCATGTACTTAAAGCTGTAAGTCACATGCAAAATCTCTGTTAACCAACAGTTACTGCATATCTTCACATAATCATCTGCACTAAATGCCATCTCTCAATTTCAAATTTAACTCTGTCCCTTTGAACTAATTTAAGATTTTTCTAAACCTAGTCTTACTCTTTCAACTTAAGTAAATTCCTTTAATTCATCTTTATATTCCTTTCATACAAATTCCTTATTTCACCCAATTTTCTTACACTATAAAACCCAGTGAAAATATAATTCTTTCTATACATATTAATCATATCATGAACACACATTTTGCTTTCAGACACCATCAGACATCTGTGAACATACCTAAAAGCTTATAATTTCTCTCAATCTCCATGCAGATCTTACATTGCATTTCATTTAATTTGACCTTTTAACAATACTAATTTGTACAACTTTGGAAATATAGATCATCAAAAGAATGACTTTATTCCCAGAACTCCAATTTATCCTACTAAAAGTTTACATTTTTCTATCGTCACATAGAAAATACAGATCACACAGTACTCGCATTCCTCCTACTGAACATTTACATATTTCATGTCACATGAAGTTATGTTTCTGAAGTCAGCCGCATACTATCAGCATTCTTAATGCCATAGTTATTTCCATTATTTCTACTTTATATATTTCTTAGCGTCCTTCAAAGAACTCTGTGTTTACATACAGTGATTGACAATATTTTCACTGAAAGAACTTAGACTATTCAAAACCTTAGTCAAGAGACAAATCATATTTTCAAGAGTTAATTTTTGTGTAATTCTTAAAATTCATTAAAAAAATCTCAAATTCTGTTAATGCAAGTCCCAAGCTGGTTCCAGTTTTATCTAATATGACCCCTTAAAAATCAGTATCACTCACCTGTACTCCACAACAACTCGCTGATGTGGTAGGAGGTTCACTAATGCACTGCATTGCCAGAAAGATTCAGGTTTGTGTGTAGTTATCTTCACTACCTCTGATACAAGTTGGTTGCAGTTTACTGAAGATAAAAGAATAAACTATGAACCTCATGAGAGCCTTTTTTTGGCACTTTTAGGGATGGTGCCTACCAGGCTTACCCAAATGTCAACCTCAGAGCAGCATTAAGATGACATTTTCCACCATTTTGAAAAAGCTAAGTCACCCATAATGATACTAATAATCTTGGCACTGTATTGAAAAAGCATACAAAGTTCTCTAGTTCCCACCTCAAAACCACCACACGATCCCACCAACTAATCTTGCAGAAGTCATGTCCACTTACTATGAACAAGGGAAGAGCTGTGGGAAGGCTAGTAAGGTGAAACAATTTCTTAAATTTAAGCAAAGAAAAAAGCCTATCATAAGGCTTAAAGCTTATTGAAAAGTTGTTTAAAGATGTATTTTTTTGTTTTTGTCAATTCTTGCAAGAAGGTTTTAACTAGTAAAATAACCATAAAGACGGAAAAAAATAATAAAGTGACCATCAAAAACAACTGATTACAAAATAGAAATTTTCTATTTGATCTTATAGTTACTGGATGGACTGTAAATTACAAAACAGAATTCAAGTAATATAAATTTACTTTCAAGTCTAAGAAGGAAATGGGGAATAAAAGAACAGTTGATAAGCATCTTACTCCATAACAATATTGAAAAAGTCTTTTATCATCTCTTCTAAATAAGAATACATCAGAGGGGTTGATAAAAATTTACCCCCACTTCAAACAAGCACATAATGAGATAAAACCAAACACCAGTATTAATGATATATAGTAGCTAACTGGATGTCTTATTTTTTCATACACTTTGGGTTCACAGGAGGTGCTCAAATTAGCATCCACCAGCACCTAAACTTTCTTGTCTCCTGCAAAGGATTGCTTGGCATGCTGCTGCATAACTGTTAATGGTAATTATCTGAGAATCACTGTGATCTGTTTCTTAAGCTTTGCGATGGTAGTGGGTTTATTAACGTAACAATTTCACACACTCATGCTCTCCAGTCCAACATGTTTTGACTGATACAATTATTGAATATGATGGTATATTTTATGGAACCAAAAGTGTAAGGAGGGCTAAGACACTCTGTCAACTATGATTGAAAAACTAATCCAAACATCTGACTAACTCTGCCAGTCAAACACCAATCTGAAATGTGGGTATATTCTTTTAACCAATCTGTTTACATATATACAGAGTACATATGTATAGGTATACATACCTTTGAACTTTAGTTTTACATCAGCTTTGTCCTGGGCAAGGTAAACACCCGGAATAGTGAGGTCTGTGTCAAATTTCTCTACTAATGCTGACCCACAACTAACCAAGCCTTTCCTGTTCACAAAAAAGAAGGGACAAAAAGAATTTGGAAGATTTGTATTGAATATGAGATACATCAAACACAAGATGTTTTACTGTTTGAATTACAGCCTTTCCTAAGTGAAACTGTTCATATTTTAGGTCAATATTGTCATGGAAAAATAAATTTTGCATAATGATGAAAGGGCAATTCTAGTCAAAGCATTTACCTTTCCCAAAACTAACAGAGCTCTCACTGAAAAATAAAGCAGTGAAAATTTTACTGCATGAGTCATTTAGTTCAAAGATACTTGTGAAAACTCTTATGAACAATAAGTTTAAATATTAAATAAAGCAGATTATAAGTACTTATGACAAGACTATTTTTCATAATGTACAAGCATAAATCAGCTTATTATATCTTCAAATATATATAGTATAATTCAAATCAAGTTAC
Organism: Panulirus interruptus; assembly: GCA_032273725.1. NCBI lineage: Eukaryota > Metazoa > Arthropoda > Malacostraca > Decapoda > Palinuridae > Panulirus > Panulirus interruptus. Next base: position 13,749 of record JAUTYZ010270299.1, read on the forward strand.
ATTAAATGCTATAATATTAGACCTGTGAATGAATTGTCCAAACAATTAACCATCTATAATACTTACTGTTCACAGAAGTTATCTGCAGATATAAAACCCTGTTGCTGTAGGTCCCTTAATGATACTTGAAACTCAGGCTGGAAACCAGTCTTAGGATCAACCTTGAAAACAACATTTATGGTAGTTTTCATTAAAAGATGATGGTGAAAAGAATCAGAATAAAAAGGGTAGTAGGACAGTCAATCTATCCCAGGAACTTATGCAAACATGCCCATTTGCCAACTAACAGAACGGGCTGGGACTACAGTTCTGCAAATTTACTTCCCACAAAAAAATGCATTTATGTACCCGATCAACCTCAAATAATGGAAACTGAGCTGAAGAAACACCAGGATCAATTATTTTTAAGAAGTGTTTTCACGGACAGAAAAACATATCAACAGATTTCAATAAATGTCATGTATACAGAACGGCAAAATAAACATCAATAACATACCTGGATATAGGGAATGATTTTAGATGGTTTCAGACCTCTGCCTCCAATTGGAAAACCATCTAAGGCCTGTATGATCTGTAATGTCATATATAGCATTAACACAAAAGTGAAATGGAAAAAACTAACACATAGTAATACCTTTTACCTAAACAACGTGATGATACTTCCTAACTTCTCCAGTCTGGTATTCCAAACTTAGGCAACTCCCTTAATACAGCACTTGCTCGGGTAGTGGTTGCTGAAATGCATTCATGAGCACATAAAGGAATTTCCTGTACATGAACAAATTCCGATGTGCATACCTCCCACATACAGGGATAAAGCTGATGACATTAACACTAGTATGTTTCAACTACCATTGAAAATTAAGATAAATCTCATTACTAAGGAAAATCAGGTGAGGTTTTCACTGACAAGCTTTTTTGAGATAGGTTAGTTCAGTTGGGTTATGTTGGTTAGGTTAAGATCGGTTAGGTTACATTGTTATATTACATTAAGTTCCAATATAAGAGAAAAAAGGTCATGCCTGTTTTAAGTACAAGAGGTCGCCAACTTAATGGGTTACATTCCTGGACCCTGTTCATAAGTCAGAAAATATATAGAAATGAAATTCATATAAAACCCATAACTGACAGTAATAATGCATTAAATATTGTATTCTAAAGTAAATATAGTCAATAAAACATCATATAAAAAACACTTAATGAAAAATGATGCATATTTAAGTAGTTCCATAGTTCATAAATATGAATAATCAGTTGCATGTCATGCTAGGAATAAAATATTGTTTTTTTTTGGAGCTTATTCAAAAGTACTGGTTTTCATACAATGGACATTCATTAGTCTAGGACTCCTTGTATAAAAAAAAATCAATAGCCCATGGTTTTCAAAATACACAGCAGCAATATCATTAGCATGTCACTGTCAAAATGCATAGCAACTGGATGAATAGCACAGCACTGTCAAAATATATAGAATCCAAGTCAGTAGTATTTGACCATATCAAAAGCCTTGAACATAAACATTACATTCAGTTTTATGACTTCATAAACAACTGTACTGTACTGAATATCCATTTTTTCGGGGGGAACTTTTGGAATTACTTAAATGTTTTCACCTAATATTTAGCAATTTTTTCAAGCTATTTCAGTATTTTTTTAATATTACACAGCCATGGTTCAAAAATGTTTTTAAATATGTTGTGGACACAGTGGTTATAAGATCAGCTGCAGGTCATGCCTCAGCATTTGACCATACATAAGACTGGACAGCAGGTGACTAGCAACCAAGTGATATACTTATTTCATCTCAAAAGAACCAAAGGTTTTATTTACAGTTAATATGGTAGTACCTGATGTCTTAACATTTACTAAATTATTTATTCAAACCAAAGAGATTATTAAGTTTAGAAGTGTACATCAATGAGTTTATTGGCAAAATATATGTTACAATTTCACCAAGGATGACACAAAGTATACCTATGTACACTAATTTCCAATGTGATTCTTATAATACATTTAAGGTACAAAATAACATTAACAGAGTACAAAAGTAAAACTGAACTAGATACAAAATATAGTTATTTCATTCTGACTAAAACTAATATCAGAGCAGAGTGCAGTTACTAATCCTATGTAAAATGAAAAAAATGAAAACATTATGATCTTTAGCACCTACCTTATTCCATAAAAAACAATTTAAATTTTTTCTTAAAAACATCTTTCGTCTGACACTTTGACTATTGCTGGAAGATCATTCCATAAAACTGTATCGGTACACATAAACAAACTCACCAAAACCTTTCACTCTCAAGCACAACACATGATAAATCATAAGCTCTTGGTTCATACCCGTGCTGATCATGTTTTGCAAAGTTTGGTCACTAGCTTGAGAAAAGAATAGCACCTGCAAGATGTAATTTTTGCCAACCCTTTTTTCTTAACGTAAAACATTAGATAACTTGACCCGGGGACACAGCTATCGCCCCTTGTCCCCCTATCCAATTTTTGGAGTCGATATATT
>JAUTYZ010270410.1:0-10139 GCA_032273725.1 Panulirus interruptus
TATATGTGTGGAATAGATTTACTCCTAAGTATGCGCGCACGCACACACACACCAACCTAAGCTAGTTACCCATTTAACGACCAGCCACAAGGCAAAGGTGAACACCTAGGTTGGGTGTAGGCCGACTGTTACGCCCAGGAATCAAACCTGTGCAGGTCCGACCCCAGGCTGGCCCGTGCTGACTCATGGTCAGTAACCACTACACCACGGCGGTGTGTGTGTGTGTGTGTGTGTGTGTGTGTGTGTGTGTGTACATGCATGAGTAGGTAATGTCCAGTCGAACCAAAAATAGAACATTTTATTTAAAAGCGAATTTCAAAACCAACCACGTTTCCCAAAAACGTAATACACTCCGTCCATTTTTTTATAACCCTTCTAAATCCTTATTACACCTGCAGCTCGCATTATTTTCATGGAAAATCAACATGCATATCCAAATTAGCACAAGCCCGAGCCTCGTTCGTGTAGCGGATCAGCGACGGGATATACCTTAATGGCGAGGCAGGTATGCCAACGAGATCATGACGAATCCGATTGCAACAATCTGTTTGTACCAGCCGGTTATATTACCACACTGCCGGAGAATGTTGATACGAATAAATTGAATATAGAGAAAAAAATCATTTATTGGTTTTGTTCCCGTCTGAAGCCAAAACGCCAGAAAACGAACTAAAGTATAATTAAATGAAGTTGACGATTGACATTTCGCTACGACGAAGACCAAAATAAGGTTCCAGTGACTCAGGCATTGTTAACTCGCTGTCTAGACAGAGTGCATTGTGGACAAAAAGAAATTCCTCAATTTCGAATTAAAATCTTGTGCACTACGGTACGACCTATGAGCACGGCTGTACGACCCATATGCCCCATGAGGACGAGAGTGTGATCAGTGACCTCACCTTAAATGATCAGGTCATAGGTCATGGGCAGCCTCATCATACTAGCGTGTCTTACCCTGGCGTTCGATGGTAGTCCCGTCATGCTCAAAAGGGGTCGAATCCATACATGAGACGACCATTGACTGTAGGGAAGAAGGCAAACATTGCGAAAAGCTAAATCTATACCAGGAAATGCAGGATATAAGGTCAGACTGCGCGTCAGTAGGTCATGGGATTTTCTTTCTTTTGTCATGAGCCATTGCTCTCGTAAATGTCAGACTTTAAACGAAACGAGATATAAGAAGAGAGAGAAGAGGAAGAAAAGAAAGGCGATGAATGATAGAGTTTCGAGGATGTCGAAAACCTGCTCTTTAAACTATTAACTTTATATGTTCACTATGGATGGAGGGTTTCCAGAATAGACTGGAGGATATGATTGCCCCCACTGTGTTTGTTATTGCAGGGTTGAAATATGATGCTTAGAATTTGAGATGAGTGAGATTCAGGGAGACAGATAAGCAGGAAATTTTATTTTTTTCTTGAATTAACCATATTTTTCCTTGTCCACCCTGTATATCCCTCGGTTATATGCCAGTTAATTTTCCTGTCCCTGATGTAGATTCCTAGCCACTATTCTGTCCCCAGGTATCTTCTGCTCTACTATCCTGTTCTTTGAATAGACTCTTGATTCTCATCTATCCCTTAGTCAGTTGATTAATGACTTTGTTAAAATGCTGTCAAACATAGATTCTAGGCTTCGAGACTAGCCATCTTCTTATCAGTGGGTATAGTGAGTTCCTATCGATCTCAAGACACTAACCATCATCCTGTCTGTATCCACGTGTGTTCCCATCCACCCCATCCGTCCACTGAGGTAAACACCCATTCACTGGCTGTCCCTGGAGGATATCTCTCATCCTTATACCTACACATCTGTTGCCTCCTTCGCCTTTTGTTCCCTTGAGGTCAGACACACGAATCGATCTACTCACCTCTGATGCTGACTGAATTCATTTCCTTTTCCAAGTCCCCCTTTTCCTCCCTAGTAGAGTCAAGACCTTGTCCTTCACTCTTTCCCCCTTCTACCCTTTTCCAGTGCTCTCTTCCTGCCCCTTTCCCCTCTCCCTCCCTTCTTACTCCCTCGATCTCTCTCCTCCCCATGTCTCAGGGAGCAATGTGGCAATTTAGTTTAGGTATGAAGATGATGGTCTTTGTGTCTGACCAACGAGTGAAACTTTACAAACATTTCTCCCCCCTTGCTTAAGAATTTAGTACCGTCTATCAGATTTACTGTGGAAGTTGAAAATGATTGTAAGTTATCATTTTAAGATGGCTTCATCCATAGGGACGACATGTGAAAGTTCAGCATTTACAGAAAGCTCGTCATTGTTTGGTTATATATTGATTATTACTCGGCATAACATGATAGAATTAGATAATCAACATTCTTTGCGATGTTCCTTGGAACATTACGTACGTGCAGTCCAGGATTTATTGATGAAGTCTTTTACATGATACTGTATCTATGTTAAAATATCCTATACCTTTCATGGATAAATATCTAAATCTGGCTGAAAAAAATGTTTTGATAGAGGTATCCTGAAACTTCATGATAACAAAAATCTTTTAGTTTTGTCATTGAGTGATGATTCTATTTCAGTTCTCCACCTACTAAGAGCCTTTAATGTGAATGTAGCCTTTGGTATTACCAATATAATACTATTAAGAACATTTTAATCAAAAACTCGCCAGATAGTGTTTTGTGTTTACATATACTTCTACAAGACCCCAACGCTTTGCGCTAACCCTGCTGCATCTTTAGGGTAATAGTTACTGCAGTGACCTCAGAAGTTTGACGGTAGTCCACAGGTAATGATAACATAAATACTGGTGAGCCATACGTCTTGGTGCTAATGTCATGACCGACCACGAAGATTGTGCCCCCCGCTTGTCTTGTCATTTCCACAGTGCCGTGGTCCTTCCTTCTTTTCGATGATTTGATGTCTGCGAGGCGGAGGAGGTGCCATGTAAAGTTGGGAAACGCCTGGCAAAGGAGCAATTGTTACTGAATAGCTTTACTGTTCTCTGTGATCTTGTAAGCTGAGGACGGGCTTAATTTCCTTATGTAAATGGCCTTAAAGCTGTTCACTGGAAATAAAGAAAATTACGTATTTTCTTATATGCTTTGTGTGAATGTCACATATGATTTCTATAAAATATTTTGCAGACGCTTCCGTTTTGGTCATCACTTTTTACTGATTGATAGCAAAGATATTTTGCTGTCGATAAGTGCAAAGTCTTACACACCGTTAGTAAACACGAGAAAACAAACTGGGCTATCAGTTCTGTCGAGGTGCAAAGGATAAATGGGAGTATATGGGAAACATATAACAGAAGGCCCAATTGGACCTTGCTGAGGTTATTTATTCATATCGTTAGTTCTAAGTGGATGAGGTAAGAACAGAACAGTAAGAAGGCTCACTCCCCACCCTCCACTCCCTCCAACAACAACAGGTGACAGGAAAAAAAAAAATGGAAGAAAAAACAAATATTTGATAAGTAAGCCATCATGTCATTAACAGGATAGAAAGAAGGGGAAAATCTTACTATAATATTCCACCCTGTACTATATTATAGGATATCTTTAAGGTTCGGAAAGAGGAAAGGGAATTAATGCATATGCATGTATTTTGCTCTCTTTATATTCATTTAGTAGCTGCCTGAACTGATGAAAAATATGGCTATGATTTTTGAAAGAATTTTAAGTTTTTTCATCAACAATGTTTAACGTTAACTTGTTCCGGTGTTGTACACATATATTTACAAAAAAAAACATTATCCTGCATCAGTATTACATCTTTTAGCTTAAGTTATTTCATTTGTCCTAAGAATTATAGTTTCTTGTCTTTCAGGAATACATACATATTTTACGTTGTTGACTTATAATAAAGATTTTGAAAACTTATATTAGGTCACCACGAAGTATGCTCTTCCTTAGAAAAAAGGGGTTTCGTCTTGATCTATCTTTGTTTGTCAGATTTCTTAGAGCTGGAATCAGTTTTGTTGCCCATCTTGGTACTTGCTCTAAGTTTTCCTCGTCCATTTTCTAGTTGGGGGACCAAAACTGGACTGATCGTCGGACTGAGAATTTGGTAGAAAGTGAAATTGAAAAATAGTAGGAATTAAGAACTGGGTGGGCCACCCACCCATGGGCCACCCACCCACCCACTCTGCCGCAGTGGCAGCCACCGCAACAGGTTGTCACACACCCCAGTCCGACGGGTTGGTGGTGTTGGTGTATTTCAGTTAAGTGGTTATTGTTATTTGGTCTGCTTCATTTTTTTTCCTTGTGTTTCTTTTATCTTTCTGCTTGTGTACCGTTCTTAGGGTGTCAGTGCCTTTGTTGAGTGTGCGTGTTGTGTGGAGTGGGATGTGTCTTACTGTTTATGTATCGTTCTTACAGTGTTGGTGTCTTTGTTCAGTGTGCGTGGTGTGTGTAGTGTGATGTCGAATTTATTAGGATTCTTTTTTTTTCATATGTTGATGCCTCTAATTGCCTCTTGAATATGCATGGGCTGCAGGAGGTGACCCCTGGTTCTTTGTTAAACTTCTGTGTCTCAGCTTGTGGCAAGCGTGAGGGATTTTCGTCTTGTAAGTCATTGCTTCCCAACCGGTGCACACAGCGGCACACCAGTGTACCCTGAGAGAGTCCTTGATGTGCCACAGTATTGTCGGAAATAGAGGAAAGGAAAGGAATTCACTATAGTATATTAATCTCAAGCTGCTGTTGTCTTCACGTACACCTATACCGTGATGATTTTTATGATATAGTCAGCGCATATGGAGAGAGGAATTGGAAAAAAAAAGCACATTGTGCACTCGATCGTTCTTTCACTCGCAGATGACTTTGTTCTCTAATGTCTTCCTGGGCTCTTTGACCGTAAAGATTCAGACTTTACGGAAACTTCCTAACTGTGTTGTGTACAACATTAGGCTGTTCATTTTTGACAGAGTGTATATGAATTTTGCTTTAATATTTCGCAAACAGCTTGAAATATTCAAATGGTTTTAGATGCACTACGAAAGCTGAAAGTTTATTCATTCCTGTGGAAAAATTCTATTTTTGCTTCTCCTTCCACTGAACAGTACGTGATGAAAACGTAAACAGTGACATGGTAAAATTTGGCTCGGTGCCGGGAGGATGGAGCAGACTCGAATAGGTGACGTTAAATATAAAGAATTGAAAAGACAAACACTTCAGTTATGTTTGTTGTTTGCAGATAATCCTGCTTCAAGAAGATTTTTCTTCATATTCTTTTTTAATCAAAGTTATTCCATGACGTAAACTTGTTTTTCTGTTTCCGAGTTCAGCTCCAGAGAAGCCCATGACAGTATACTTCCTCCATATTACCTGGTGTTTCTATCTAAGTATATTTTTACCCTTCCTACTGTTAAGCCGGAGGGACAAGCGGGTTGGGAGGTGCTATCTGCTTTACTCTCTCTGTGTCACAAATACAAATATGACGGTAAATAGCATTGTAATGGGCCTTTAGGTCTCCTCTTATCCGTATTTGCCATCCAAACCCATGTGCTTTGTTTTAGGTCATTCATTTTTATCCAAGGTCTTCATGACTAATTTGTGTATTCTTTTTTTCCTTGCTTCAGGTTCTAAACTAGCGTGATTTGCTTCATTAGTGTCATTATATGGTTGTCGTTCATTTGTAATATTTTGGAGCGCTTATTTCAGCACCGTCTGCAGCTTTTATACCGATGTTGATTTGTCGATGGCGGATTTGTATGGGAGGGAATTCCAATGTGTCTTGCCAGCGGTATGCACGGATTCAACCTGGTCCTTTTGCTGAATTTTCGAATATCAATTTTGGAAGTATATTCCCTTGTCTTTGATATAGGTGTTTGTTGCTGTTCTTGAAGTTTTTAATCCAAGAATTCTTCCATTTTCTGCAGAGTTTATTCTTTTGTGGTTCAGGATCAAAGATTCTGTGTGTTTTTCCTCGATGTTACTTGGATGACTTGTTGCTTCTGTCAGTTCGTTTTGTTTTTCCATTCTTTTTTGTTCTCGATTCTTTTTCCTGCCTTTTGTATTTTCCTAGCCATAAAAGTTTAGGATTTACCTGCGTATCTCATAACTATTGTGTAATGTCATCGGTATGCATTGCAAAGTCATCGAAATGCTGGTGTAGGCATATCCGAAGTGTGGAGAGTATAAAACATCGGCAAGAAACAACTTAAATGCAGGAATGCCACTCTGAAAATTTTATTGTTTGGACGGGAGTAGTTGTGTGTCTAAAGTAAGACGATTCTTCTCTCTCAGATGTTGCTCAGGGTGTTTTGTGTAGTGTATTGTAAGTTTCAAGCGAGACAGTACTATCCTTCGTGCCAAACTTAGTGAAATAACCTAAGACACGTTTCTTAGGTTAATATTGCATTGTTCCTTGCTCTCCATTGCAAAGAAAATTTATTCATAAATGAATACAGTTTTGCAGACGTTTTGCCTCTGTCTTGCATGGAACTATATTGTCATGGATGGTTTAAACCGTTGACTTCAAGGTGTTGACGAAGTCTTTCCCCTGGCATTTTTTTTATTCGGGCATTTCTAGAAGGGATATTGGACTGTAGGTGGATACTATTGTTCAAGATTTATCCTCATTCTGAATTATGTGTATTGCCTTCGTAAACATCGTGAGAATAAACCAGATGTTAGGGATGCGCTGAATATTTATTTGATATTGAGTATCAAAATTTCTTGACAGACGTTTAAACAACGGTTTGTTGATTTCACTTTTGCGAATTGCTTTAAAATGAAATAAACTTAGGGGAGCTGAATTCAAGTTTCCTACAGGATACTAAAACAGGTAAAAAAGGTATGTTCAGCAAAGCACCAAACATCTTTCTGTGGTTTCCCCCGTCGCCCCTCTGTATCACATATCTTCAGTTCTCTCTATTCCGTGCACGCCTCACACCCTCGTGCATGTTCAAGCCCCGACAACTCAAAGCCTGTTTCGCTCTATGCCTCCATCTTATTTCGGTCTCCCTCTACTCCTGGTTTTCTGCTTTACTGACATATACATCCTCTTAATCAACATCCTCACTCATCCTCTCCATATCTCTATACCATTTCAGCAAACCCTCTTCAGCTTTCGAATATTCTCTGCCTTCTGCCACATCTCTTTGGTGCACTCTCATTCCATATTCAATCAACTGACCTCACACCTCATGTTCTCAAACAATCAATTTTCAACACTCCTACCCGCTTACATATAATTTGTACTTAGGGCCCATGACTTGCATCCATGCAGCATTGTCGGGACTAGAAGACCCACAAGCATCTCCATCTTTGTCGTCAGAGAAAGTGACCTCTCTCTTTTTTCTTTTTTTCTTTTTGACGTTGGAGGCTCCAGTCATGGACAAAAGTCCACATAATGGCTGGGCCTTAATTGATATATAGAGAGAATTATGAAAGGGAAAAAGAAGAGACAAAGGAAAATATTTAGGAGTTTTGGAGGAAGTGAAAAACCTATCTTTTAAAATGTGCCAGGACATAGTTATTGGGAAAGAAATGAGAAGGCAGAGAGTTCGAAAGCTTCGAGGTGTAGGAAAAGAAACAGTTATCAAAACGGCCCACCCCTGAGTTGCCAATGGCCACACAGTAATCATGTGACACAGCAGCTTGCCAAGTATCATGTGGTCTCGCTCGTGGTGGGAGCACACAAGCAGCCAGCTCTTGGGAGCAAAAACCAACGTAACAGCTATAGAAGAGGGAAAGTGAACCAACATTGCGGCAAAGGGCAAGAGGATCAAGTTTTGAAGTCAGCCTAGGAGAGTTTATAAGTTGGATTGCTTTCGACTTAACTCTGTCAAGTAAGGATGTAGAGCTAGAACCACCCCAGATGTGAGAGCAGTACTCCATACAAGAACTAATCCATCCTTTGTATAAATGGGGCAATGTGGGGTTTCCAGGAAAGAGTGGATGTTACAGCAATACCAAGTATGTTTACTAAGTTAAGGGGTGGAATTACAGAATCGTCAAAGGAGAGACAGGAGTTGTGAGGAGTTTTTGAGAGAGAAATGGGTAGAAACTAGGTCTTGAAGGCATTTAACTTAACAGTTGAAGCCCACAGCACTCAAACCTTTTTCACTCTATCCTTCCATCTCTACTTCCCAATTTGCCCAATTCTAAAAATTGTGATAGAAGAAAGAGCCAGGTGAGGAGTGCTCATCCTACTCAAAGGTTCAAGCTGGGGTATTTGAATACATGTGGATGTAACAAAGATGACAAAAAGGGAGAAAAAGGTAGTATGCTTAAAGAGAGGAACCTGGCTGTTCTAGCTATAAGTGAAACAAAGTTCAAGGGTGGCAGTGTTGTTGATTAGCTGGTATGGACTTTTATTGTAAGTATAGCTCATAGTGAAGTGCCCGAGGATTGGCAGAATGCCTGTGTAGTGCCGATGTATAAAGGCAAGAGAAACAAAACCGAATGCTCAAATTACAGAGGTACAAGTATGTTGAGTAAACCAGGTAAGTTGTATGGGAGAATGGTAAGCAGAGAGCATCAGACTGATGCGCACCATTGTGACTACATAAGTGGTAGAGAATGAGTGGATTAAGTGTCAGCTTCAAAGAATTTTGTGAGAAATAATTAAAGAAACGGAAGGATATTTATGTAGCATTTATGGACTTTGAGAAAGCATATGATATGGGTGACAGAGATGCTCTGTGGAAGATGTTACAAATATATGATGTGGGAAGAAAGCTGGTAAATGCAGTGAGGAGTATTTATCAAGACAGCAAGCTATATATGACCACACTTGTTAAAATAATGCCACTACAAAAAGTTGTATGGGAGCTGCTATGTATCAGTATGCAATATAATGAGGCTCCTCTGTACTTACCTAAGAGTAGCATGAGTCTGCTGGTGGTCAGAGGGGTCACAAACACAAATAAACACAGAATTAGCTTTCCCAGCTAATGCCTCACGAAGCAGCTGTGTCATTGTTGACTGGCGACTATCATATAGTTCACTGGAAGAAATACTCTGTTTAACATATACATTATCAACCAAAGTTATTTTGATAAAATTCAGGAAATTTATGACAGTAAATGAGAAAATGAGAAAACAACCCTGTAAAAATGCTTTGCAGCTCTAAAGGCACTTAACAGTCTCAGCTATCCACTTATCATCATTCTCCTTTCTTGACTAACTTTCTTAAATCATCATTCCTCCAACCTATTCTTAGTTCTGCTCACTACCGTTGTAATCTTTATTCTAAACAGTGCTAAAGTAAGCCCATACCAATTCTGGACGAGGTTTTGCCATGATGGCTGGGCCAGCACGAAGCACTCACTGCATGTCTTGCTTCATGAATGCGAATATATCTATCAGCTGCCACCTGCATTACACTATTACCTACTCTTGGTTCATCTGGGACTGGTTTCAACATGACAAGCATTCTTTCATATGTTTCTGCAGTCATTCTAAGCATATTTCTTATTTCTCCTAACAGTATATGAACAGTCGCTCCAGCTTCTAGGTTGGGCTGTCATATAATTTTGTCTGATTTATTTTGGTATATTCCATGGTATTCTTGAAGATCTAATAACTATCTTTCTTGCTAAGAGGCTTTCATGTTTAAAGCATTTTCTTTTATTCCTTCTATTTACGACCAAGCATATACTATCACATATCTTTCTCTTACTTCTAGACTATATAGATGCAGTTCTTTCAGCCCTTCATGGTAGTGCACTATCACATATCTTTCTCTTACTTCTAGACTATATAGATGCAGTTCTTTCAGCCCTTCATGGTAGTGCATATGTTTAATTTCTTCAATTTTGCTCATAAAGCGCTTGTGAATTCTCTCTTAATCTGTTTTGCTGGTACCCATAGGACACGGAAGCATTCAATTTTTTATCCTGTATATCTATGAAAGGCATACGATTGGGTTGATAGAGATGCTTTGTGAAAGGTATCAAGAATATACAGTGTTAGAAGCAGTGAGAAGTTTTTATCAAGGGTGTAAGGCATGTGTATGTGTAGGAAGAGAGGAGAGTGATTGGTTCCCAGTGAAGGTCGGTCTGAGGCAGGGGTGTGTGATGTCACCATGGTTGTTTAATTTATTTACGGATGGGGTGGTTAGGGAGGTAAATGCAAGAGTTTTGGAGAGATGGGCAAGTATGCAGTCTGTTGGGGATGAGAGGGCCTGGGAAGTGAGTCAATTGTTGTTCGCCGATGATACAGCACTG
>JAUTYZ010270521.1:0-10138 GCA_032273725.1 Panulirus interruptus
AGTGATGGTGATGAGTGTAGTGGGGAAGATGATGAATGTGATAGGGATGGTGACAGTGGTGGTAGAGGTAAAGGCTAGTGTAGTCATGATTAGGTGGTAGGAATGGTGGTGAGTGTTGTCTTGGTGGTGATTGTGAGTGTGATGGTGGTGGTGAGTGTGACAACGGTGATGAGTGTGGCGATATGGGCGGTGATAAGTGTGAGGTGGGTATGGTGATGAGTGTGGCGTTGCTGGTGAGTGATTTGGTGTTGAGTATGATGTAGAGTGAGCATTATGAGTGTAGTGGTGTAGCTGCGGTATGTTTGGTTGTGATGGTGGTGTTGGTGAGTATGGTGGAAGAGGTAGTGGTGATGTTGGTGAGTAAGGTGGCAGGGGTGGTAGCGAATGTAGTTCTGTGGTGAGTTGGGGGTGATGAATGTGGTGGTGATACTGGTGATTCTGATAGAGAAATGATGTTGAGTGGAGTTGTTGTGAGTGTGGTCATGATGAGCGTGGTAGTGGGGAGTTTGGTAATGGTGACTGTGGTGGTTGTAAGTATTGTGGTTATGGTGATGATGAGTGTGGTCATGTGTATGATGGTGAGTGTCTTGGTAGTGAGTTAACATTGATGGTGGATGTGATGGTGAATGTGATTATCGGGGAGGTGGTGACGGTGACTGTGGTGAGGGTGAGGATAGTGGTGGTGGCAATGGTGATGTGTGATTTTGTTGAGTATGGTGATGGTGATGAGTGTGATAATAGTGAGAGTACTGATTACTGTGGTGGTGATAGTTGATAGTGATAATGATGACGTTGGCGATTGTGATGCTAGTGGCGAGGTGACCTGGACGATGGTAGTGGCCGATGATGTGGCAATGGTGAATGTGATGGGGATGAGTCTGGTTGTGGTGAGTATGGTGGTAGGAATGGTGATGGTGGGGGTGGTTATAAGCGTGGTGTTGGCCGTAAGTGCGATATTTGTGGTGAGTAAAGTGGTGGTGAGTCTGGTGGTTGTGGTGGTGAGTATGATGGTACGGGTGGTGGTGAGTGTAATGGTTATGTTTGTGGTGTTCATGTTGGTTAGTGTAACAGTAAAATGGTGGTAGTGAGTGTAGTGGTGATCTTATCGGTAGTTCTGGTGTGTGTGTTTGTTGTGGTAGTGGTGGTGACCGTTGAGGTGCTGGTGGTGTGTGTGATAGTGGTTGCATTGGTGAATGTGATTGAAGTGATATGTGGTAATGGCGATGGTGGTAGTGAACATGGTGGTGATGTTAATGGTAGTGAATGTGATGATGATGATGGTAGTGAGTGTGATAACGGTACAGTGAAAATGAAGGTGTAGTGAAACTGTAAGTTAGTGAATGTGAGGGTGTAGGGAAGATGTAGTTTATTGAAGGTAAGGGTGTAGTGAAGATGACTTATTTGCCCTGACCCTAAAAATGATTCATTTTAGGTTCAAGGCCGACCGAAGAAGCAAGTAACTATGAATGACTTTTTTGAGTGGGATGATGGTAGGTATGTTTGTTGTTATTCTGTTGCTGGTGAGTATGTTGTGGCGTCTTGTGAGTGAAGTAATGCTGAGTATGTTGTGATGAGTGTGGTTTCTAGTGAGTGAATAATGTTGGGTATGTTGTGGTGAGTGTGGTGGTGTTAAATGTACAGCTGGTCAGTGTGTTGGTGATGAATGTTCTTGTAGAGGTGGTGAGTACGTTGATGATGAGTAAATTTGGGTCCAAATATGATGAACGTGAGTTCATTGTTGGTATGCATGGTGGAAGTATGTTTGGTGATGGTGAGTGCTGTGATCAGGGAATCTGGCGGTTTGAGTGTGGTTTTGGTATATATGTTTGTGGTGTCATTCCAGTGAGTATAGTTGTAGCAATGGCTTGTTGATTGTGTGGTTGGAGACTGTGGTAGTGATATGATGACAGTGGATGTAGCTTACTGTACTGGTGTTAAGTCAGTGATGATACATATGTTACCAGTGGATATGTTTATGATGAAATGGTACCGATGAGTTTACTGGAAAACTGGACGCCAAACTTTCCAGTACACACATAAAACTGCTGACCTAAAAAAATATAAAGATAAGACTGTATATAATCTGAACTGTAGGGCTCTGGACCTTCAACCTTATGACCAGCGTCCGCGTTCTTTACGGTTCACGTATGCGCTTACTACGTTTCCTCAAGGCATACCGAGTTCTCTTCGCTTAATTAAGTGATCTGAATGATTATTTTTCCTTTCTCTTTTATGTCTCAATCTATAACACTTCTCAACACTTTCGAATGAAACGCAGCTAACGAAAACATTTAGAATAACACAGAAGGTCTGCTTGAAAATATTTAGGGAAAACACACAGCAAATACACAGGAAAATGGGTATTAAATCTGACTAGGATTATCGAGGTGCGGGAGAAAACATGAGGCGCGTCCATTCTTCAGGAAGGGTGGCGCGGTTGGTGCCGGTAAGTTTGGCTGTGAGTCGGGTAGTGTGGAAAGCAGTGGTGAGGATGATGGAGGTAAATGTGATGATTGATACATGTAAGCTTGGAAATGGCAGTGATTTTGGTGATATACTGTATGTGCTGGTAACTATGATGAATAATGTTGGAGGAGGGGAGTTATGCTTGTGGTAAAAAGTTTTAATGGATGCTACAGTGGCAGAGACTTAGTTGTAAGTATGATAGTGGTGAGTGATCTAGTGGTGATTTTGGTAGCAGAGAGTGTTGATGTGAGCACCGCAAGGAGAGTTGCTGTGACGGGTTCTGATTGTAGCATGTCCTTTGTAGGTACAGCAAGCCGCATGTAAATCTGCCGCCACAAGTTTACGAACTCATCTCCCTCTTGTGAACAAATTTTCACTAATCTATTATTGAGACTGAATGCCTTACTGAAGAAGGCGATAATTTTTCCGATCCTGGGCAGAACTTGAATCATAATGCTCTTTGTTTTGTTTCGAAAACGTCGAATATATAGGCGATATGTCTAGCAGTGCCCTCGATCTCTCCTTCAGTACGTCGTTAGTACCTACGTACATGAAAAATAACAAGTGCATCTTCGTTAGCACCACCATAGACTAACTCTGCAGCGTCGAGATCACCATCTACTCTGGCACCTGGAAAGCAAAAACGTTAACGGTGTTCAGGGTTCCTCGCGCAGAAATCCTCCAGTTGATCTCGAATGATAGAGTCACCAGCCAGCCTCACCACATGCTATGTGTTGGGAAACGTCCAAATCTTAGATATTTGGTTGTGTAACCAAAAGTGATTGAAGGTATCAGAAACTGATTGGATTGCAACTGGGCCAAAGTGTTTTATATGAAAATTTGATAGCTGTCGGGGCTTGTTGCAGGAGAGTTTTTTTTAAGGATTTCATTACGTTGTTTGTGTCAGTACCAGTGAAGAACAGTTGATTCTGGATGGATTTTGTGTTGATTTATCATGACTTTCCTGTTTAGGGAAGGGGCCAGTTTGTGACTGATTTTTGAGTATCGCCTCATAAATATGCTTATGTGGTCTTTGGAAGAAGGGACGTCGTTGGACTGGGTCAGAAGTGCTTCGTGAGTCGGGGCTGAGTTAATGCGGCAGGCGGGGAGTTGATTGGGTCTTGCGGTTCATTGTCTTGAGAAAGTAGTGCCAGTTTGCAATCTGCTTTTCACTGAATACGTTAGTGGGAGAGTTGTCTTTTAGAATCTTAATTTGTTCCCTGATTTCTATTAATGGCCTTATTGTTCGGATCCAGCAAATGTTCACGTTTGCCTTGCCTCCTTACCTCACTTACGCAATTCTTCTTTTCGTTTTCTTAAGACTGTCGACTTATAAATTTGGCAAGTCTTTCCCATGAAGTGCTGTTTATTGGTTACTGTTCTGTCAAGTGCGATCAGGATATTCTTCCATACAAGTTCAGTTTTAGGTTAGGTTAAGGAAGAATATCCCGATCAAGCTATTCGTCATTTTTACCGACTCGTGCCGTATAAAACGCACTGGAACTTCCTCCCAACTCCTGTTACAGGACTCTCTAGCGTTCAGCCACACGTGCATTTGCAGTACAGAATTTCTCTCAGTCCTCTCTCACTCTTTCTCTCACTCTCTTTCTCTCTCTCTCCCTCTCATTCTAACGCGCCTCTCCGCTGGTCCCCAAGGGCTGCGAGGGTGTGAGTCTGTATGAGTACTACGCCACGGACGGGGTGGTGGAGGCGGGCCTGGTGGCTGAAGGAGATGTCTTCATGCTCAACAATAAGGAGATTGTTATCCTCTCCGGCGCCTTCCACTACTTCCGGGTCCATCCTGCTTACTGGAGAGACACCCTACGGAAGCTGAGGGCTGCAGGACTCAACGCTGTGGAGACGTGAGTGTGTAGTGTGTAGTGTGTAGGGGGTAGGGAGTGTGTGTAAGGTGTAGTGTGTACTGAGAAGGGACACCTTAAGGAAGTTGAGGGCTACAGAACTCAAAAGTGTGGAAGCGTGAGTGTGTAGGGTGTATGTATCCATACTAAAGCTACACCCTTCAAGAAATGGAGACGTAAATGTGTAGAATGTATTGTGTAAGGGGAAGAGTACTGGATGTCGGATGAAGGGCCAAGTCTGTCATGATAACTGAAGGTACACTGTATGGAGGCTCAGTGTTGCAAGGCTCAGCTCTAAGGAGACGAGAGAACATAAAGTGCTACAGTGCACCCAAGGGAAGAACTCCGCCAGCCTTTTGGTGGAAGGTTGCTACTAAGACTTTAAAATAACTTATGCAGATTATACCTAACCCTGTGTTACATTAAAGAAAGCCGGATGAGAAATATCAAAACATATCTTATCAACTGCCTGAGCGGGTAGATACCATGCTCGGAAAATGGGGAATCTTGGTGAACTGTTTGAATCTTATTCAGGGAGCGTATGTTTAAAAGGCACCATGTGTGGTAGTACATACCCGTAAAACATAGCTATAAAATGCCTCCAGAGGGGTAGTGTATGCCGTCAGATAAGAGTAGTTGACAGTAGGATGTGGAATGTGGGCTCTTAATTACCAAACTTAGGAATGTATTGCGCAAGACGTACGGTGGAGGATATAAGTTATGGAATATTAAGTACAAACGTGTAATGCTGGATGTATTGTAGAAACTGAGTACTCCGTCATGACTTGACTCTGTGCGGACTTGAGTCTGTTGGAGTTCAGTTTGTAATTAGTGACTCGTGCATGGTTGTGGCTAATGGCTAGTGGTCCGGTATTTGTTCAGGTGTGTTTTATTCTGTGCGGTCATCGTGTACATGTGTTGGTGGCTACTAGGTGCATGCTAGCGTATACCCTTACTTAGAGGCATTCCCTAATGTGTAGCGGCTTCTAAGTGTTTCGGTACAAGTTACTACGGTTGTCACTATGCAAATAACTCTTCTAGATTGTTTGAGAGTGAATTTCTGAACACGGGTACGTTGTTTGAATATCCATCGTGTATATGTGTGGGGTGTGGTACTGTCTGGAGGGTATATTACTCTCTGTTACTATTTTTTTTTACATCAAGTACGAAGTTGTACGTGTACATTAAAAGGGATGTTCATATATTGACAAATACGAGGTCAGGTTGAGCAAAATGAAGAGAGGCCTCTGCCCAAAATGGAAGTATCTCTTTATCTAGTTCCTACGATTGAACTATTTGAAAACAACTTTCTTCCTTTTCCTGAAATCCAGTTATCCTGTCATTTGTCATCATGCTTCCACACCTTTGCTTTAAATCCTTTTTTACCATACCCCTACATTACCTTGCCTTATGACCATGTCTCCAATTCTGCCATCTACTCAACTAACCTCCGCTTCTCCTTCCTCACGTTTATTTTTCCTGCGACAGGTACGTGCCATGGAACCTGCACGAGCCGCGTCAGGGTGTGTACGACTTCGGTGACCTCGGAGAGAGTATGTCGCCCTTCCTGGACGTGCGCTCCTTCGTGCAGATGGCGCAGGAGGAGGACCTATTCGTTATCCTCAGACCTGGACCCTACATCTGCTCCGAGTGGGACTTCGGTGGACTGCCCAGGTGAGAGGACTAGGATGCCCTTAGGAGAGAGAGGTGGGATGCCCTGGTAAGAGAGCCGTCATTCTCAGGTAAGAGGGTCAGGATACCCTTGGGAGATGAAAGGGCCAAAATGTTAATGTGAGAGAGACTTAACGCCAAGGTAAGAGGGTCAAGATGCCCTTGGGAGAGGTGAAACGTATTAAGATGACAGAGGCGTAATTTCTAGGAGAGAGGGCCACAATGACTATGTGAGAGAATATCATACGCGGATAAGAGAAGAAACACGGGTAAATGAGAGATGCAGAACGGCCACAAGAGAAAAGAGTCATTTCCCGATGAGGGGGGCAGCATGAACAGACGAGATAGAGGTACAGTTTATAAGGTATGTTATAGAATGAACGGATGAGAGAAGTAGCATCAGCAGGTGAGAGAGAGGAAGCACGACAAGGTGAGAGAGCTAACATGAATTGACATACCCATCTACGAGATACGACAAACCCAGATAAAGGGGGCAGCAATCCTAGGAGACAGAGATAGCATATCCAGGTATAACTGACTAGAAAAAAAAGGGAGCGTAAAGTTATGGAAACTTGAAACGTAGTAGTAGATTTCTCTGCACATAATACACTCTTTAAAGTGTAATCAATTCGTAATGAGTCAACTTCCGAGCGAAAAAATAAGATTACCATACGTCAGTGATAAAAAAAAAAATTAGTTTTGATATTACAGATTACTTTCATTAATAGGAACAAGGTAGTCCAGGTTCCTTTCTGTTTTTCAACATAGTGGGACGTGCACTTGCTGGAGAACATAACACGATGATCAGAGTGCGTGAAGATGGGAAGGTCCAGCCTTTATATACGACCATGACTGACGAATTAGAATACTACAAGTCGTTTTGTATTGAATCTACGGTAAACGAAACTTCATGGCTTTGTTTAAATTGCTGAGAGCACGTACTGTGGCCCCCAGTAATGTGTAACGCACACACACACACACATACACACACAGTTACTAAAAATTCTTCCCAGTTTTGTCAACAACCATATTCACTCATTGTTGATACCCAGCACCTAGTGGGATATCAGCTCACTTCTCCCGTAAGCTACAGTGTCACTCCCTCCCTACAGTTACTTGCTGCGTGACTACACCATGCAAGTGAGGACCTACTACGAGGGCTTCAGGAAGGCCGCCGCCAGGTTATTTGACCACCTGCTGCCCAGACTAGAGGACCTCCAGTTCACCAAGGGAGGCCCCATCATCGCCGTCCAGGTGAGGGGATGCAGGATGTGAGGGGCAGTGGCGCCAACATGTCGTCCAGGTGAGGGACGCAGGCTGTGAGGGGTGGGGTGCTCACTAGCTGTCCAGTTTATGAGGGGCGAGGGATTTGACTTACCGCCCAAGTAAGGGCAACAGACTGTGAGGGATAGGGGACCTGACTTTCTGCCCAGATGGGGTCCCTACCTGTAAGGAGAAAGGTGTTAACACGTCGTCCAGGTAAGGCTTTGAGGGGTGGGAGAGTCGGCACATCGTCCAGGTGAGTGGCGCCAGAGGCTGTGAGGGGCAAGAGAGTCGACACACTGTCCAGGTGAGGGGTCCCTAACTGTAAGGGAAGAGGTGTTAACACACCTTCCAAGTGAGGAGTCGTAGGCTACAGGTTGGCCTGTTGAGGAGGGGAATTGATGAGACTGTGATAAGTTTCTGCCATACGAACTTGGACGCAACAAAACTGTTATTCAAGGTACATGAATATGATGAAAAGGATTTCATCATTGTCGGGTTCCAAAATCTATATCAAGAAATTTTTATTCCTGTTGCGTAAAGTAGATGTGTAAAGGTAGTCGATAATCACGTAAGTTTATATTGGGAACCCTTCGTCATTCAACACCACGAGTGCTATGTTATACCTGATAGACAACGCAGGCCCTTGGCACATGTAGTGATATAGACTATGTTTCCACAGATCGAAAATGAGTACGGTCAGTTTGGGTACAGCGACAACCCACGCGACATCCTTTACCTTGAGTTCCTGCGAGACAATCTCATCAGTAACGGGTTCGGGGAGTCGCTGTTCTTCACCTCCGACACACCGATCGAGACCCAGGACCTCGGCGCCATTCCCGGAGGTAAGGCCTGTGATGGTAGTTCTTCAGGATGATGTGACAGATTGTTGGTTGATCCCAAACACTGGTGGATGCTACCTGTGCTGGATAACTTTATACGTCAACTCGTTTTGAAAAACAGTGGGCAAGCTTATTCCTAGTTCCGCCTATAGTTAAACGCAAGATGTATCTGTTCTGAAACATCCGAGGATTCCTAAGAGCTGATGCGGAAGAGGAGAACAGGGTTCAGTCTGCGTGTGTACTTGCGGTTATGGGTTTACAGAAAAAGCTTTGTGCACAGACGATGGGCTATCTGTTCCTCAGTGGTAGTGAAGGTATTCATTACCAGTGTTATTACTGTTACTTGGTAGATACCGACAGTGCTTTCTTGATAAGTATTTTTTAGTTGCGTCTTGAGGTTTTTATGTACCAAGTAAAAATGCAGGTAAGAAGAAATCACCTTAGATAGCTGAGTCCGGAACCCTATCTTATCACAGTCAGGTGAGGCTCAGAATTCCATGGGAGTAGACACATGAAGCTGATAGAGTTTGTACTACTCAAGACACAACCTGCGCTTTCATGACTGGTATTAGACCTCCTCGTTGAAAATATTCTTACAAGTCTTTTCTGTGCTTTTAAGGAACTGTATCATCTCCTCTGGTGTAGCCATAGCCACTCAGTTGGCGTAACCATAACCACTCAGCTGGCATAAATAGCGTAACCACAACCATTCAGCTGACGTAACCATAGCCACTCAGCTAGAATGATTACATCCACTCAGCTAAGGTGACCATAACCGTTCAGCTAAAGCTAACATCAGCGTAGCCACTCAGCTGGTGTGACTGTAACCACTAAGCCGAGGGTAGATATAAACGCTTAGCTGGCATTGCTGGTAACCATCGTTTTGTCGTCACATTAGGGGAATAACTGGCTCGGGTGGTGAAGGCAGAATAAGACAAGGAAGAACTCACATATGACAAGGTATGCTTAGGAAGACATAGAATAGTGAGCTCGGCTTCCGACTCATTCTCCTACTAGTACATAGCTTTGACATGTAAGAGCAATTTTACTTACTACTCATAGTCTATGGAAATAACTAGAAGTTTACTATAGATTCTGCTATTGGCAATTAACCTCGTGGAGACAAGTTCATGACAAGCTCATTTATTTTAATTATTTATGATATGAAATTAATAATCTGGTCACAGTGGGGCATCAGTGAAACTGCTTGATTGGTTGGAACTGATTCATGGGAAAGGGAAGTGGCATATGCGAGCAGTATGACCCAATGTTGTAACTTTAATAACTTTGAACACGACGGTGCGATCCTTGACCACAGTGGTACGACTTTTTGAGCACGAAAGTACGATGTTTTTTTGGTGAAAAGGGTCAAGTCAAAAGCCAGGCCATCGTACCCAAGGATCGTACCGTCGTGTCCAAGGGTCGCATGGTCGCGCTTAAAGACAAATTACAGTGCATTACCTAACTGTGAAATTTCATCTTGACATATCCTACTCAATGACTATGTATTTCCTATGTGGCCTTCACCTTGCGGCCCCGGGCGGGGCTTGCTGCGCTAACACCTCAGTACGTGAAGCACCACCACTCCAGTGGAGGTGGTGAGCCGTGGACGCCTTGTGGCCAGCTGGTACAGCAACACTTGTTTATTAACTCGTGGGAAAAAAAAAATCGAGTCTTTCACAGAAAACGAAAATGGAAGCCTGGTAGTTAACACTCCTCTGACGTTACTGTTATTTAAAGAAATTGGCCTGCTCATTCACACTCTAAGTTTATCGGTCCAAAATATATTTCACTCGTCTTGAGAAGGACGCTGACTACCTAGAATGTAAGAATATCGAGCAAAACTTGTATATCAGAATTCAGAATATACTTAGTCTTTCAACCATTAGATATATATCCAAGCCATTCCACCTTCTACTAAATATCACTTTATTCAACTTACATTCGATTTTTATTCTTTAAAGTTAAATTGCGTCGATACTCTCTTCGCTGTCGTGTGTTGACGTGATTTTTCGGGGGCTTTCCTCGGGCGGGGCG
>JAUTYZ010270743.1:0-10135 GCA_032273725.1 Panulirus interruptus
ATATCTCCCAAGATCTCCCGGCTTAGGGATGGGGATAATAGTGGCACTTTTCCAGTTAGACGGGAGAGCCCCAAGTTTGTATGACATATTGTAGAGAGCGAGCTTGGGGCCGTTAGGAATATCAGTACAGGCGTTGAGGATGGAGTAGGTTATCTTATCATCCCTTGGAGAGGTGTCTTTTCCAGAGCGACGAGCGCTGATTCTGTTTTGTGTGGTTATCTATTGGTCAGAATAAAAAACTACATGGTTGAGGTACCTTTTTATCGAGCATTTGCTCACAAAGTGGCCATAAAAACTCATGTAAAACATGTTGTGCAATTTAACTCCCTAGACCTGGAATACTCCTCATACCTGACACCTTTGCATATCAGTTAGGGTAGGTTTTAGAGGTAATTATATTAAAAAACTGAATGGCCAGAGTGACAAAGCCATGATATTTCATATTTGTGGCAGTCTGTTGCTGGCATGCTGAGGCTCATCTTAAAACACCAGGCATGTGCAGGGACTCCTGACTGAGAATCTAGATTATCTAGATTCATAAAAAAAGCCACACCTATAGTTATGGTCATCAGAAAATTGCAGCCAAAACAGTGACAAACAGAAAATATGTATCGTGATAAGCAGTAAATAGTTAATGTCTTGTTTAATACTATTTTTTCCATTTTGTGTTATTCCTTTCATTCCAGTTTATTTGGATTGAATTAATTACATACAGTCTCCCATTTCACTCATATATATTCTCACATATCCTGTGAATATGTATGCAAATCTTAGTTTAGATTCTTGGTTGGAGGTAACTCTTGTAGAAACTACAATATAGAGTTGAAGTAGAACAGAGCACTGGGCTTCATAATTTGTTTGTGTTATTCATTATGGAGTGTAAGTTGAGCCACAGCTGTGTTGTATAATCATGCAGTTGTATATGTGTGGATATTGACTTTCAGGGGGATTGGTTTTGCAGATTACAGGAGAGCATTTTGTACAGTAACTAGATGGTAGACCTCATAAAGCAGTACACTACTTATATTTATATATCTGAGTAGTCTTATAGTCTAGTTTTAAATTTTGAGGAATGTCTCATCAGAGTATCAAATATTACTAGTGTAAACATACTTTCACATACTTTTCCTTACCCTCACCTGATGTATGACAAATATCATCGTGGTTGTTATAAGGAAATGGTAATTTTTATGTATCAGTCTTCCAGACGTATTTCTTTAGATAATCTTATCTGTGGGATTTAGAAATGAGGTGAAGGGCAGAAAGATAAAATTCTTGCAGTTCAGTGATTGATGTTTTCACTGAACATTTGGTATTAAACCGTAAATGATTTGTAAATTGTTGAAGAAATATATAGCTAAATTTGTTGAGCTTTATATGCACCAAACAGAAGTTACTTTCAGAAGTATGTTGTTTAAACTTCTTTATCTTTCCAGACTCATGAAAAGGATGGGAAATATACATTTGAATGCCAGCATGGACAGTTGGAATGTAAAGCTAACTTGGTACATGCTTGTGTCACAAATGTCATTAAGGATGAGGAGAAGCAGTTGTCAGTCATCCACTGCATGATTGATAAAAACAACCAGCCTATGAAAGCTGGGCAGAAGGTCAGTATGGTGATGTGGCAATATGAGGCTTAAGAATTTTAAGAGTTTTTCAGTGTCGTTTATTTAAACCTAACAGTTTTCGCTTAGACTATTTTCATGTCTTTGGGTGTATTAGGTTTTTGCTAAAAAAGAAAGCTATGTTTTTGGTGTCAAGCATCATAATTACTGTTCATTATTAGTTTCTTACTGGGGAACTGGTACAGAAGTGCAGTTTGGTAGATAGATCAATGTCTTTCTGACCATGAGTTGATGCCAGGCAATAGTGGCTGCATGGATTTTTTCTTATCTTATTAATAGTAAGTTTGAGGCACTAGAAGGATATGTTTTACTTTGAATTTTTTTTTCTGTAGGCAGCACATGCTAGGCAGCCTTAACCAGTCAAAGCAGATGGACTGGAATATGGAAAATCTTGCAATCCAAATGTAGCATCTGCCATCACCAAAACAGTTGCCTATTGCAGGCCTACCAATCATAAACTTTAATAAGAGTGAAACAGTTACTACTTCTTTACCGACACTGGAATCTCACATAGCCTGCAGACTAAATGCTGGGTGCTCTCCATACATACCTTAACTACAGGCAATCCAGGTCAAAGAATGGAGAGCTTTTGTGTTATTTATGTAAGTTAGGGTGCTGAGTTATTGCAAACAATAATGGTACTGTGCAAGTACAACATTAAAAGTCTGGAATGCTTGGGACTTGGACTTTCCAGACCTTGAATTTTCCAGATTTTATATATATATAAAAGAATAAATTAAAAAAATCTTTCTTACTATGCATTATGTAATTTTGTTGTAGGCTATCTCACCATACAACAGTTTGCTTCTCATGCTATTTTTCTCATACAAGGTATTTTCACACAGTCATAGTGGAATCTTGTTTTAATGGAAGGTCCATTAGAAGAGGAATTCAATCCAAATTTTCCCAAGGGGCACCAGGAATTCACAACTTAATGTTTTATCAATCGTTTCGAGTGAGGTAGTTATGTGTAACACTATTTTGATAAAAGACTTGTAAACATCTTGTAAATGATACTGTTGTAGTGTACTGCACTGAATTTTTTAACTCGGTAATTGCTGATGTGTGGTGTTACTGGACTTTGCCTTCATGAGGTTACACCGTGAATGAAAAGTCACCTTTGGCAAGGTTCTATCACTGGGTGTATAGTCCCGTTAAAGAATTTTTCACTCCATAGACTCCATAGGAGTCCACATTTCCCTGCTACTGGAATAGCACAGCCTTAGGCAGCAGGAGTGCTCTGGAAAGAGGCTCTGGGTAACACCAGGACTCTTTCTTAGAAAGAGGTCTTGGGGTAATTTTAAAAGAATAAACTGTTGATTAGAAGATGTTTTGGAAGGAGGTTATTAATGTGTGAAAAACAAGAGTAACATCAGTGAAGGGGGCAAAGGGGAAAGTGGTAACTAGTAGTGGTGAAGGGAAGAGGAGATGGAGTGAGTATTTAGAATGATTGTTGGATGTGTTTGATGGTAGGGTGGCAGATGTAGGATGTTTGGGTCGGAATGGTATGCGAAGTGAGAGAGTCATGAAGACTGGTATGTTGAAGTGAGAAGAAGTGGTGAAAGCCTTACATAAGAGGAAATGTGGCAAGGCTGCTGAAGTGGATGATATTGCAGTTGAATTTCTTAAGAAAGGGGATGACTATGTTGTTGATTGGTTAGTTAGGGTGTTCATTGTATGTATGGATCATAGTAAGGTGCCTAAGGATTGGCAGAATGCATGTATGGTGCCATTGTATAAAGGCAAGGGGGATAAAGGTGAGCCTTCAAAATATAGAGATATAAGTTTGTTTGAGCGTACCTGGTAAGTTGTTTGGGAGATTAATGGGCGAGAGGGTATAAGCATGTACAGAGCTTCATACTGGGGAGGAACAGTGTGGTTTCAGTAGTGATAGAGGATGTGTGGATCAGGTGTTTGCTTTAAAGAATGTGTGTGAGAAATACTAAGAGAAACAGATGGATTTGTATGTGGCATTTATGGATATGGAGAAAGCATATGATAGGGTTTATAGAGATGCGTTGATGTCACTGTGGCTGTTTGATTTGTTGATGGGTTGGTTTGTGAGGGAGGTAAATGTGAGAGTCTTGGAGAAAGGGGCGAGTATGCAATTTGTAGGGGATGAGAGGGCCTGGGAAAGAAGTCAGTTATGGTTTGCTGATGGTACAGCACTGGTGGCAGATTTGAGTGAGAAACTGCAGAAGTTGGTGACTGAGTTTGGAAGAGTGTGAATAAAAGCAAGGTTATTAAGTTTTGCAGGATTGAGGGACAGTTTGGTTGGGATGTGAGTTTGAATGGAAAAACTTGGGGGAAGTGATGTGTTTAAGATACCTGGGAGTGGACATGGGAGTGAATGGAATCATGGAGGCGGAAGTTAGTCATAGGTTAGGTAGTGATAATCATAGTTAGGGATGAAGATTCTGGGAGCTCTGAAGAATGTGTGGAAAGAGGGACCGTTATCGTGGAGGGCAAAAATGGGTATGTTTAAATGTATAATTATTTTCATACTTCGTCACCATTTCCCGTTTTAGTGAGGTAATACCAGGAACAGACAAAGAAAGGCCGCATCCACTCACACCAATTCTTTAGCTGTCATGTGTAATGCACTGAAACCACAGCTCCCTCTCCACAACCAGGACCCACAGACCTTTACTTGGGGAGTGAGGATGAATGAAGAAAAATAGGAGGAGGTGAAGTGTTTTAGATACCTGGGAGTGGACATGGCAGAAAATGGAATCATGGAAGTGGAAGCGAGTCATAGGGTGGACTAAGGGGGTAAAGGTTCTGGGAACACTAAAGAATGTGTGCAAAGCAAGGTCATTGTCTGGGAGGGCAAAAATAGTTATATTTGAAGGTACAGTAGTAGTTCCAACGATGTCATATGATTGTGAGGCATGGGCTATATATAAGGATGTGCAGATGGGTATGTTGAGATGTTCCTATATGCACAAAAATATATCCAGATATATCATATACAAAGACATTACTGAACATATTGTTATAAATAGTGTAAATACATGTTTATTTACAATCTCTGGGGATAGGAGAGAAAGAATACTGCAAGTGGTACAAGGCAACACAAAGGGGCAGGAGTTGGCAGCTAGAAAACCTCCCCTCCTTTATTAATTTCCATTATAAGGAACAGAGGATGGGACCAAAGGAAGAATTTTCCTCTAAGTCTCATTTATTTGTTCTTGATGTTACCTCACTCTTGTAGAAAATTGCAAAAATGACTGAAATAAACATATGGCTATTTATATTAATTTTTGAACATATATCATTGGAAAATGGAAAATTATAACATAACTGCATGGCGAAATGTTTATATATATTGTGTTGTAAGGCATGTTTAAATCGTAAGGCTTGCAAAATCACATTAATATTTCTTAGAATCTGGAAGTGAAACAAAAAAAATCTGACTGGGGGCATTTTCAATATCAGGAGTGGCTACAGTCAAAAGGTTAAAGCAATTCAAAAATTTTCTGGGCTTGAATGTTGTCTAATTACAAGAGGCATGACAGCATACAGGAGAAGGTAACATTATAAAAATTTCTTGTATGTTACAGAAAATAATTTGCGGTTATGGATTTTTTATTAATAAGTGAACACAACGCCCAACTTCAACAAAAATTTACAAATTTACAGTTTTGGACTCCTTAGAAAATTTTCAAATGTCCAACTTTAATTATTAAGAATTTATATAATTACAACTCTGAATCACCACAAAGCTGTCTTTCCACATTTTTCAAAAGCAGGAAGATTTTTCTCAAAGGTGTTGGTAATACATATCATAATATATTCTCTCGGCAGAGTTCCAACATTACCAAGCAAATGCTGTAAGCCTGTATTCATCCTGAGAGTGACGTTACTAACATGGGGCTTCATGGAAGATATGAAACTCAAAGTTAAAAACTTTACACTAGGCTACAAACATTTTCTTTCTAACTACATTTCCCGTTTACTGCAGTGTTTTCAGGAGCAGTTCAACCAGCAGACTTACAAGCTATTCTTATGAAAATCTCATTTTCTTTCTAACTACGTTTCCTTGTTACTGCAGGAAAATATTAAATTACTGCATCATGATCCATTTTTAAAAAACAACTCATGAAAATTTTAATAATTTTGTAAAATGCTATAAAGTTTCTATAAGAAACAGAAAAAAATTACATGTGAAACCCAGGTTTCCACATTCAGAAAACTGGTCAGGAAAATACTACCACTTTCATACGTATAACAAGTGCTCTTCACCATATGATTTAAAAAATGAGAATGTGAAAAACAACGATGGTATGTAATGAAATATGATGAACTATGATACAACTAATGATATAATACTAGGAGAAGAAATATAAACTTTTAAGAACACTTGATATATCAAACTCCCCTTTGGTTGGAACTTGGCACATTATGTTATTGAGCTTCATCTTGGAGCTGTCTAGAGCTGAGCCATCATGTGCAAAGTCTCTGCAAAATAAAAATGAACATATGAAGGAATCTGTAACCTTATCCTACATCTGTAGAGCTTATACCCTTCCCTGTAATTTTCAAATTACTTTTTACAAAAAAAAATCATTTCATAATTCCTTTCTTCAATCCCTGACCACATATTCAATCAATCATTTAACTCTGTTAAAATGGCTATACTTAAAATCATATATATCTACTTATACACATTATACAAATAATAACCACCTACAAGTATAAAGCTTCTGATACTCAAACACAGACATCCCCTGGTTAACACTGGAGGTGCATTCCTAGAAAATGCAATGTACAAGAAAAACCATGCAATGAAACCAATCTTATCACAAGATACAGTGGGATAAAGGAAGATTACCTTCCTTTGGGAGATTTCTAAACCTGATTTTCACACAAGAATAAGAATAAAAGGTCAAGAAACAAACAGAACAGTTCAGGTACATTATTAATTGTAAGTAATCATATAAAAAATAAAGCACACAATACTGTATTAAGTACAATACAACACGTCAGCATCTGCCAATTATCAAGGTTAAGGAAGCCAGAGCTCACACTTTATCTTATCACGAGGACTCGATAATCATTCATAATCATCTGTTCAACCTCTAATCATGCCCTATGTATAACACAAATACCCAGTGGACTAAGATAGGTTTCCACTCAGCCCTTTACAGAGAAAATAAGTTAGTGTACTTACCTATAAGACACACTAAACCTCCTTTGCAAGAACTTAGAGAGATCATCAAGGATGGGTTCTTCATGTAAAGCAACAAATTGTTCCCGGCATATCTGGAGTAAAAAAAATTCAGATTTTCTATTACAATTATTCTACTTGCAAAATAAAGGGATGAATCAAATGCATTAGCCTCAACACCAGTCAGTGACACTAACCACTACACCACAGAGCCTTATATTTTGTTCAACTCTTACAGACTTCATCTTTTGTTACTAGTATTCTCATTGGCTTTTCTAATATACAGTTCTTTCACTTCTTACATACACTCTTCCATTCTTAGTCAATTCCTTTCAGAAAAGCTGATTATCTTAACTTCTGATTAATTTTTCTTGCTTTTCTGGTACTGATATACACTGTACTTCTAACTCTTTTGTTCATTCAAAAATTTAGAATAGGCAAAACCAAGAGATTTTATAAGTATTAACTTACACAGTTAGCTACATCACAAAAAAATGTTCTGCCATACAGTAAGTTAGTTCAGTCAAGAATTCCTTTATAAACCAAAATCTCTGCACATTTCTGCAGATTACTCCATAGAGATGATTCAGACATACTACCTTTCATTGTCTTTTTACTTCACCACATTTTTCCTGTATCTATGTACCTATCACATTACATATTTTGCAATTTCTTCCAAGCTCATGCTACATTTTACTTCACAGAACATTTCTCTCATTACCACTCATATCCCACCAAAGTAACATTCCCAACTCTTCATTCATTTTTTTAAGTGAATACACTGAGTAGAATAACAGCACATACTGAACCTTTGTAGGAACTTAAAGAACTACCTACCAATCAAAATATATCACACCTCCACTGCTATATTGCAAAGTGAATTAAACAGTCTCCACACACCACGCTTTCTAAGTACTTCTTCAGATACCTTTTGAGAAAGAAAATTCAAACATATTCCTGAAGACTGGGTGAAAACTATTCCATGTATGACAGTAGCAATACATGTACTGAGCTTTAAGACAGCCAGCAGGACTCAATCATCAATAATGTGGTAGTAATAGGATTACCCAGTGGTACTACAACAGGAATTTTCATGCCATCCAATTAATAATCTAAGAATACGAAGGGACCCAAACCTTGTTCATGATGTCAACTGAGGAGGCGTGAGTCCAGAAGCAGTCATGTATTGATATAAATGTGATACCAGCTTGTTGACAGTAGAGAGAAGTTAGCATCATGTGTGATGAGTCAAGGGAATGAATGAAGTTTGGGGGAAATGCATTTTTCTGCTTCATCACATTAGGCCTCCTGGATAAAGAGAAAATGTTTCAGTGATACAGAGACTTTTACCTTTCATTTGCATCACAAAACCTGCAATTACAATATGCACCATTTCTCAGTAAAGTGCACTAAATTCTTCATATACTGTTTAACCCTTTCAGTCCTACACACATATATCAAACATATGAAACAAAAGTCTTACACAAGTATGAGATGCTTGTTGATATTTCCCGTCCTGTTTCATGCATCCTGGAGCAGCCTTGAGCCATAAAATGATACCGTATGTCACCAGTAGTAATAATTCAACCTCAGATATTTTACAGCAAGTCATTTACCATACAAACACCATGGGGTAAGGACCCTTGTCAGAGCGTGCACCTGGCAGCCACAATAGCGATACATGTGCATCTGGCAGCAGTTAATATAAATGCATGGTGCATGGGAAAAAATAAGATGCAGTTTTGATGGAAAGTAGTGATACACAGGGATACGATGATGATCATTATCATCATCATCATGAAGTTTTATTTGAGCCATGATGATAGTTATATGGTAGAAACAGGCTTAAAACTATGATATCTACTGCTATAGAAATTAAAGCTGCTAATAAAGGCTAGATAGACAATAAAGGCTTGCTAGTTTTCTTTTTTGATATCTTATGTCTTTTACATAATTTGGAATCAATTCAAATTATTATTCTCTCTTAATCTTTTTCATTCTTTGAAAAACCTTTTGCTGGGGGAACACAAAAACAGACCAAGCTTAAGACTGTTCTTGATGCTACCTCATTCATGCAAGAAATAGTGAAGAAACATGGAAGAAAGACTTTATGTTTACAGTATAGACATTCAAAATCCTTCACCTATCAATCAAAATACCAGAGAAACTATATGCAAACAATGCAGTACTCACATAAAGGAATCCATGGAAAATGATGTGGGAAGTTTAGTTACTGATGCTTGGTTTCCTATGTGTCTGCTGTATGGCTGGACCACTGGCAGACCCAAGGGTGTCACATATTCAAGATTCTCACCACAAGTCTGAGGGATAAAAAGAATATTAGAGAAGAACAGAGAGTGCACAGAATAAGTAAAAAAGTAAACTTTTCCATACAGTGCATGCTAGTCCAACAATCATGTTTGACTACTTGGGCCAAATGTTATTCCTCCAACATCCAAAGTTCGAGCTAGATAATCAGTACATTTAAACCTCCTAACCTTTATTTCAATAAAATATCATATTCAGTACAGTCTATACACTAGATGTTAATGAAATATCAATATTTAGTATGCTGCATAAAGTATTCAACATCTTTTACAGGTATAGAGTCAACCATCATGTGATGTGCATACCATCATGCAAAATACCATCAATTACTATTATATCTGACATATGTTTGGGATAATACTTAAGCATGATGCAAATACATAAAGTTTCAGCCTGTATCACAAGAAAAATAGTACTGCTCATATTCGTGGAACATAAACTGTCAATTTTGAATTCTTTTTTGACAGTATCTTTATATGTGGTAACTGCTCCTTATGTTATGAGGCTCCTTAGCTGTGGAACGACCTCTGTGGCTCAAGTTACTGTGTTTAAACATATGCACTAATCCCTAGGGGAAAGAAAATTTGGTTGAAGTAAGCACCCATTTTAAGCCTTGTTTTCTTAAAATTAAGTTTTAACTTTTAAATTTCTAAGACTCTGTTGTTTCTTGTTTAACTTGATCATTCTTTTCATAACTATCATTTATGTTTTACTAAACTATACATATATTTTTTCAAAAGCCTTTATAACCTTAATAGAAATGATTTTTTTCTTTTCCTTTACTACACCTCATTTGAAAACTCATTTCATTACTATAAAGTACATCAACAAAATTTCAACATAACCATTACAGCATTAGATGAAAGATTATAGCTGTAGATTACAAAAAAGTCAGGAACAGTCACCGCAAAATGCCACTTGCTTAATTTTCTTTTCACCAGAACTGGCTGAAGATTAGTATCACACCAAAAGATGATTAATTCAGTATTAAGTTTATACAGATTAAAGA
>JAUTYZ010271184.1:0-10132 GCA_032273725.1 Panulirus interruptus
CTCCCGCAGGGTAGCTCCTCCCTACAACCACTATCGGCGCCTTCCCTTTCGTATAGATGCTGAATATCACATTATGTAATTCACTGGGTTCTTGAGCACCCTCACTGTGAAAATCTCCACGTCGTCCTTTAGAATTATTTTTAAAGACCCTGGTCAACATGACATATCCCCGGCGAACAGGCTAACTTAAAGTTTGTCTTCACCCGGGCAGTGCTAAGTGGAACATGATGTGACCCTTCCAGGCCTTGCCAGAGGGGCTGCTGCCAGTTGTGGAGTGGTGTACGGGGTGCCTGGATGGCTTGAGGTCACGCTCCTTAGCCGGTCACAACACCAAGAGCTGGCAAGCTCAGCATATCATATGCTGCCTTTCAGAGACACTTTGTTCTCCCTGCGACGAGATTGGATTGAGGGCGGGTGAATGCTCTGCTATTGACGGCAATCCTTGCAACCACCCTGACGTCACCAATGTCCTTACTTTGACCTGGAGGGTATCCTGAAATGTAAAAAATTCTTCAGTTTTTGGCTTGAACCCGTCGGTAGGACAACACACCTTAAGAACAATCACGACTTTCGTCGAAAGTCATCCAGTTCAGGTCATCCTTGTTGAACTGCTTCTACAGTATCGATTAGGACTCACCGGTGTGATGGCTTTTTCTGGAGGTCAGTTACCTCGGCACTAGCGCCCGTCCAGTGCCAGCCGGGAGTTATCCACTTCACAAGAGAAGGTAACCTGGCAAGGCTGCAGGTTCTGCGGGAATGGACTTCCCGTTACAGCTGCCCTTGTGGTATTTTGCAGGTGTCAAGGACTTCGAGTAGTGGGTTACTAGTGAACTTAGGTTTAATGCTTTACGCTGATATCATTTTCGTTAAGTAATGAAAGTAATTAAGGAACCTGACATACTTGTAGGCAAGAAAAATGACATGGGAAGTTAATTCATAATTGAAAATCAAAATCAATTTAAAGATTAAATTCGTTGCGGATGAACTTCAGGATAGGAAATGTTTGAAGTTTCGAATATTTTTATAAAGAAGTAAATGTGAAAGGGACTGTACTTCTCAACTTAATTCCTATTCACTTCCTTCTGGAGGCCAAGACAAACAAGTCACAGGATAATGAAACAAAAGAGGGACGATTGTGGCACTAATATGTCCCGGGCTGTCATCGCAAGTGAATCGGAGAGCAAATAACTTTAGGTTGTTCTCTGGCCTGGCAGCAACCGACAACAGCCGCTGGTGACAACTCCACGAGAAGAAGTTAGTTACAAAGTTCAGCCTCGCCTGTCGCTATAAATTCACCTTATGTAAGACAAACGACGCAACAGAACAGCGTACACTGTACTAAACCTTTCACTACACTACACTAAACCTTTGCCAATCTCTCTCCTCGCTCTAGAGGTCAGAGCACCAGGACATACTACATCCGTTCTATGTTTCTCTTCTCACCTTTTTCTTCTAGCTCTAAGTGACGATGGTGGTACCTTGGTCATCCCAGAAGTGGTAGTTATGCTAACATGAGGCTACAACAACAGATATCCTTCAGTATTAAATGCTAATCACACAAGATTGGTTGTTTGTTGAACGGCAGAGTATAGACAGACCCTCTAAACCAGCTAAAGGCAAACGTAAGCCATAAGATATGTCGAGCGATGAAGGTGCAAATGAGTCGTATAGCTTATGAATATTGGAAGCTTGGTTTTGGGCTGTTGGAACGAGAAATAAACTGTTCACTGGAACGAGGAATACATTTCTGTTGGAGCTTAGAGCCGCTATAGCCTGGAAGATGATGTTAAATGATGTCTACAGTGTTTTGCTACTGGATATCGGAATACATGAGTTTCCTGGAGCCTGGAGGAAGAATCTGCCTGTGTGGCAATAGGTCGTCACCTCTGAAGTATAGCTGGAGGAAGGTGTATCTTATGCAGGTATGAATGAACATAAGATTGTCCAGCTGCTGCAATCACAAGGTACAGCTGCTGGTATATGGATCGCGCACACCTGATCTGAGGCCAGAATAACCAAGAAATTAACCTAGGTGATGGCAGTGAACTATCACAGACGTTGACCACCTCCTGCCATCACAACCGCCAGTCATCTCGCCCAAGGCTGGAAAATGGAGCAGAAATGACTTTTAACAGAAGAGTCATGTGTGTTGCCTGCTGTCCTGCCACGAGTAGGAAAAAACTCATTCGTTAAAAAGAAAATGTGTGCCATAACATCTGTCTTTGCCTAACCCATACACTATGATTTTGAACTTCCCATCAGTCAGCCCTCCCAGACTATAGCCTTTGCTGAGAAACTTCGAAAAATCCAGTTTTTCCTGTTATGCAAATATATATATAACGACGTGGCCCAGAATCTAATCACTTCGTCGTCTCCAAAGGGGTGACCTAAGGTGTTAGTATGATGCTTGTACCGTATATTGTTTCTGAGTTACCGTGTGAGGAAGAATTTGTCCACAGGCAGACACAGGTTACGGCAGAACGTCCTCCAAAAAATATCGTAGTGGCGGGACATAAATTCTCCTGAACCCTTCCATGTGAGACAGAAGTGAGCAATATGAACACTCCATCACAAAAAGGAAAAACTAATTCCAGTTATGCCATTTCGCAACAACGGCCATACTAGAGAACATACATTTTCCCGAATGTCTCCGACACCGGGAGCGGTCCCGGTGTTCTGCTGGCTGGAGAACACAGACATGAGTTCAAGTGAGAATTTGCGGACGCGCCTTAAGGTTAGGTGTAGGTACGTTACCAGTTCCGGAGCCACCACCTACATTCTTCATCCAAAATTATATTAAATTATATAGAAATATCAAGATAACAGGCCGTGCAATGATATAAAGGCATCATATAGGACTATGAATACACAGTAGGTCAGCAAGCTTTGTTTCAATATCATATATCAAGATAACAGATGACATGTACCTTATCTTTCGGTATACGAAGACAAACACTTGAAAAAGATATAATTTAAATAACTCTGATACCATGTAAAGCCTGGCCACCAGGCACATGTGCGTGAGTGCATGCGTACGTGCTT
Source organism: Panulirus interruptus (assembly GCA_032273725.1). Lineage (NCBI taxonomy): Eukaryota > Metazoa > Arthropoda > Malacostraca > Decapoda > Palinuridae > Panulirus > Panulirus interruptus. Next base: position 3,043 of record JAUTYZ010271184.1, read on the forward strand.
TTGTGAATAGCTCAAAATTTTACGGTCATGAAAGACGTAATCCCTTGCAGCTGGCGCTCATACACTGTTAAGCACGCACGTGCTCGCCGCCCCTGCCGGCACAAGATAACCCATTTACTGCAAAACTGCGTCTTCTAACAACTAGATACACGCCACTGTACAGTGATCCTCAGTGGGCCAGTTTCTCAGTCCTCTGAGACCTTGATTCCCTGGATCATGTCTTCCGGACCAGACCCTTCAACACACGGGCCTCCCTCTCACTTCCTTGTCTGTCACTCTTATGGTCTCTACGTCCACTCAGATATCCTATGCGTCTCAAATGACGACGTCCTCAGCGGCTGACAGTCGTCCTACAAGTAGCATTAGGTCAAGCAGACAAAACGACAGCAGCAGCAGTGGCTGCAGAAGCAGTTATTGCAGCGGGGGCACCAATCAACAGCAGTACCAATGGGACTAGCAGCTACTACGTAAGACCGTCAATATTTACTGCAAAAGTGATTGTAGAAACAAACGTTAAATGTGTATAAAAACAGTATGGAAAGTAGCATCATGATTTGAATGGCACAACGCTGATACCCAGCAAAACAACAACAACAACAACAACAACAACATCATCATCAACCAAACTAGAAGCAGGAGTAATGTTACCATCACCACCATCCTCAGTAGAATCATCTGTACCAGCAATGGTGGCACCACCACCACCAGAAGCAACAACGCTGGTAGTTGTGGCACCACCACCACCAGAAGCAACAACACCAGCAGCAGTGGTACCACCCATCACAACCAGCACTACTAGCATCAATAGCACCAACAATTGTGGCACCACCAGCCAGAAGCATCACTGCAAATACAAACAAGAGTTCCTTCTCAAGGAAAAAGGGAAGCAGGAAACACAGCACTCGCCTGCATGTCCTGACATTATGCTGGCCCCTCTCACATACCTCTTACCACGCTCTCAATGGGCTCTCCTCGGCCTTTCTTTCCTTAGGTTGCTTTTTCTGGTTTCAGGATTTTTAACATTTCTCAGTTAGTTTTGAACAGCAACCAGCAACCGTAATAAAGAGAAACAGAAGATGTGGGAAAATAGTATGATAAGAACATACGAGTGCAAAACATACATTCAATACTCATCTTGACTCTTGAAACGATATCAGCTTCCCTTAGCATTCTCTCGTACTCTGCCGCCTTCAACGCCTCCAACACTCGCCTCTTCAGCACCTTCACTATGCTTCACTCCTCCTCCTCCTCTTGTTCCCTTCCGGCATTCTTCTATCTTCATTTTCATTTCTCATTTTCTGTTTCTACAGCGTTTCCCTTTTCCATCTGTGTTTGTTTACTTTCATCAAATCATCTCTTTCCTGAACTACCTTTCTTCTCCCTTCACCACCTCCTCCTGCTCTTCCATCTTCCCTCCTTCGTCATCTATACTTTCCAGAGTACTGCTGTTACCTCCTTCCCTTCGTTATCTGTTTTCGACCCATTTTACCTCTTCTGCCATTCTTCTCTCTTATCATTCGTATCCTTTGGAGGATTAATCATTGGGAGTGTCTGTAGAGAGCTTCACAGCACTTCCAGCGCACACCCAATCCAGTGAGGACGGCAGACCTCTACTACAGATATTTTGAAGGTTTAATAATTATTGTGAGAAAACTCAGCGACAAAACTGTTAAGTTAGGCCAAGAGGATGGACACTAGTAAAGGTGTCAACATATACTTGTGTGAAGTTATCACTAACAGTTTGAACTATTCCCTCAGTCCCGCTCGTCCACCACCACTTCACTTATCACTCCGTCCTATATTACTACCTCTATCCCACGAGTTCTCCATCATCCCCACTGTCCTCTACCACTCCCTCCATCAAACTTGTCCTCAACCACTCTCTCCACTATCCCCTCAGTTCCACTTGTCCCCCACTCTTCCCTTAATCCCACTCGTCGTCTACCATTCTTTCCATCCTACTCGTCCATCACCAATCCCTTAATCTCTCTGTCCTACAACACTCCCTCCTTCACACTCGTCCTCTACCACTCCTTCCCCCCCACTTGTTCTCAGCTACTCCCTCAGTCCCACTTTCCTCTATCACTCTGTCAATCTCAATCGTGTTTCACCACTCCCTTATTCTCATTCTTTCTCTACCACTCGCTCCATCCCACTCGTCCTAGCCACTCTCCCGTTGCACTCGTCCCCCATCCATTCCCTCCACCTCACTCGTCCTCCATACCCGCCGCCCGCCTCACCCTTCTCAATGGAATATCATCTCCGGCAGGTTTGTCCCCTCACAATAATTTTACCAGTAAGAATAACCCACCACCGTTGATGGCCAGACTGAACTCTTTTTAACCACCACCAGTGGTGGTCATTACCGGCCAGACCAAACCCTCTTTAAAAGTAAAGTCTTAATTACTCTGCAAACCTTCTTACTCCTTTCTTTCTGGGTCCAAATGATTATCAATCTTTAGCAGTACAAACAGCTTCGACAGTTCATTATTTACTTCATCAGCCTTAGCCTGTCCATCCTTTCATTAGCCCAGATATCTTTGTATCCTTTATAAAGCCCGGACGACTGTCCTTCCTTCCATACTTTTGCTAACCAAATACACTGCCATTTCTTCAATAACTCAGAGAGATTACGACATGGTCCACTGAATTACCACCCTGACACAAAAATCAGCAGCAACCATTGGGTGGGGCTGGGCCACACAGACGTGGGAACCACAGCGGAATTCCAGCAGCTCTTACAATAATTACCATGTTTCGTCTTAGTTGAATCCAGCATTTTTCTTAGTTAAGATCCTCCCCGCTGAGATAAGATCCTCCCCGCTGAGAAACCTGCAAAACGGACATTTTTTTTTTTTGGGTAAAAGATTTTTAGTGCCCAAGAGAAAATCGTTCTTTCGCCTGTTTTATATTTCTCTTCGTATTCGTCTCCACAGTTTCTACAGAAGCAAGTTACATCGTAAAAACATACCTTTAACTGACGTAATAACAAACTTGTACCTTATCTTTCTGCTCCAAGAGATCCTTATATTATCACTGGTGCTTCCTCAGCGCTCAGGAAGCTGGCCACATTAGACTCCAGGTCATTAAGTGGGGTGATGTGTTCAATTATCTTTATGGAATGAAGACAGAACACCTGAAGACTTATAGTTCAGTGTCTTCACCATGGATATTGCGTTTTTATTGCAATGAATCTTGAGCTATGCTGAAACGGTGTTTATATGATGGAGTAATGGATGTTGTCCAAAACGTGGGTGGAAAAGAGTGACACTTGCATGTCTAATGAGTATACATTCAGATGGGTGTGGGGTGTGTGTCTGGTGTGGTAGCATTTATAAAGGTTTAGGGAGGGCGATTGCTCTTTGCTTGTTGGGTTGATTCGGTGTGTGTGTGTGTGTTCTGTTACTTTCGTGTTTGACGAGGGAGGGGACATGTGTATGTATAGGTACCGAAGTGTGAGGCGCTTGACTTTCACTGCCCGCTCCACAAGCATGAACACAAAGGCCATAAACAAACTGAACGCCCTCACAACACTTACTGAAACTTGATTGGGAAGATTCCTCTACAAACAATTCATCTTCACCTAAAACTATGCTTCACCTGCACGTTATCACTGTCAGAGTTCCATTCATACAAGCGGATCCAGAAACTTGGTTTTGTTCATTACAATGAACCACAACAGCGAGTGTCATTCATAATAGATTATTTTATAAGATGAATTTGTTTCTAATAATGTGCAATCATACGATGGGTTCATGCAAAAATAGAAGCATTATTATGTGGGAATTAATCATAACAGCTACAAACACTGTTTCTTTCACACTACAGTAGGTTTCATTTATGATGTATGAGTTTTACTGACAATCAACAACCACAATATGAAGGTTTCCTTTATGACATATTAGTTTTAAATCACGATCAAAAGACACAATGCAAGGGTTTCATTCACCTATATGAACCCAAACAATTCCATAATGAGCACATTAGTGGGGCTTCATTCACTTATGAAAAAAATGAACCATGGTATCACTATATCATTCATAATAATGGACTACAATATGAAGGTTTCATCCATTATCCCATGTTTAGGTCTTGGCATCGGCCAAAGTCCTAATCCACTCATTGGTGTCAGGAACGACACTTGGTCACGGCCAAGCACCTCACCTACCCTGGACCATCAAGAACACCTGGCCGCAGCCAAGAGGCACACTCACCCACTGAGACCATTGATAATACTTGAGCGCGGCCAAAGGCCTGGCCCACTAACTCACTGATGTCATTAACAATGTTTGGCCGCGGCCAAGAGCTTCACCTAGCCAGTGGGACCCTTAACAGCGCTTGACCGCGGCCAAGGCACTCACCAAGCCACTGGGACCATCAACAGCACTTGGCTATGGCCAAGTGCCTCACTCAACCAGTGGGGTCATTAACAGGACAAGAGACAGCCAGCTCCCATGACGTACCCAACAGGGGCTAAGATTTTTCTTGTCAGCGAGGTCCTGGCGTCCTCATCTGGGACAAAAACGTTATTGACAGCGACACTCTGAAGATTTTATAACTTTTTTTGCAAGTCTGTGTAGCAATCTATCTGTGTCTTCCATGTTTGTAACTACCAACATATCTGTCAAGCCGTCTGTGCGTTCCATCTAGCTGTATGGTAACCCTTCTGGGGTTGGGGGAAGACTGTCAGCTATATGGGACAACGTCTAGGTGTTTATCCTTGTGAGATCACCACTACTCCTAACCATGTGACGCTGACTAATGTGTCATCAACAGTGATGAACTGGGCAGTGCTTGATGGTGAGGTAATATCAATACTATCTCATCAACAGTGATGTGCTAGGCAGTGCCTGATGGTGAATTAGTATCACTACTCTGCCATTAACAACGATGAACTAGGCAGTGTCAAATGGTGAAGTAGTACCACTACTGTGACATCAACAGTGATGAGCTGGGCAGTGCTTGATGGTGAGGTAGTACCACTACTGTGATATCAGCAGTGATGAGCTGGGCAGTGCTTGATGGTGAGGTAGTAACACTACTCTGTCATGAACAGTAACACGCCAGCCTAGGACACCAGGCAGGTCTGTCGGATATCCTACGCAACTATGGTATCGCCATTGATTTCAGCGTCCCAGAACTTATGCTAGTCAAGACTCGGCCACACCGCTTACATCTGTACTGATTGTCTCGTCACCTGCCTCACTGTTATCCTCAGTCTGTTCTTACTGTCTGGTCATCTGTCCAGTGACATTAGTCTTTCCCTGTCTTACCGAGTATTGATAGAGTTCTTCTCATAACGACTTCTCTTCCTTCCTGCTGCGTACTTTTCCAGTTCTCCCTTGAATTTTCATTTTTGCTTGATGGACGTTCTCACCCTGTTCCATCTAATATCTGGTCCCTCCCTCTTTCCCCAGTCCTCCATGATCCTTCCCCTCTCTCTTCCCGTCCCTTACTCTGTTTCTTTGCTTCAGCCGCACGAGGGCTGTGCTGCAGGCTTTTAGTCCATAAACATACAATCTCTCCCTCTTATGCATAATACTTGAGAACACGTAACTCATGTAACTCGTTCTTTGTAACTCCATATTTTCCTACGGTGAGCGCTACGCGCTAACCCTACCTTTTGGCAAAATCTCGTCGTAACCACTCCTTCCTACCAGGTCATCCACCTACCTTCGCAGCCATCACCGATCCCCCTTCAGCAGTTGTGACACAGGTCCTCCTTGAGGGGGTTCCCGCGGAGGCAATCCAGTTACCTGGCTGCGATGAGGGTCTTCCCAGCCGCGCCCTACAGCTTCCCTGCCTGTACGCCCACCTGCCCATCATGTCTACCTGCGTGGGCGTCCAGGCAACAAGATGGACGTACGCAGAGGTGGACGTGTGGGAGTGTGCGTGTGCAGGTTAACTCACCTGTAGAACAAGAATATATATGTATATATTAGATTGAGATAATAAAATGCTTAGTTCAACAGCATGCATTACTTAATCTAAAAGTATGTGCTTGTAAACTAGCATTTGTGTGTGTGGATAAGTAATGTGTAAATGTCAGAGTATGTCAGGGTGTGAATGAGTTTTATGTGTTCGTTTAAATGTGAGTGTGGGTTTGTGTAAATGAGTATGCATGTATATAGTATTCTTTTTTTTTATATGCGCGTGCGTGTAATATTACTAGTGCTAATGATAAAAGCCCTATCGAATTATCAATGGCCGAGCGCTGAAAATATATAGAGGAAATTTATACAGAGCGAGCACTGGTTTATAGATAGGGGGAAGGGGAGGGACGCTAAACGGACATTCTCTACACATACAACATGTGGAGAATAACTCATAATTTACTGATTACTGAAGATGTTCATAACGGCTGGGATCGGACTGTTATTGTAACGGTTTGTATAAGGTCGGAGCGGCGCGATTAGTTTTTGACGCCAATGAAACACAGGGACGAGGGATCTCCGGGGTCAGGTAATGAGTGGCGAGAATCATGCAGCAGCTTATTTCTGAACTGTCGGATGAGACCTGAGCGATAGATGGAGAGAGGTGGGAGGATACTGTATGGAGCCAGGTGGTGTATGAGGGACCGGGAATGATCTCGCATACCATTACCTTTAAATCTTTCCTAGTAGCCCCCTAGTTGGGAGGAGGTCTAAGCGGCGGAGATGGCGGGCGAGGAAGAGAAGAAAGAAGACTGTAAAGATGTTCTTGAGTATATATGCAGGGATTCTAAATATCTTGAGTCGACTTGTACCCACCTCATTTCTTCAGACACTGCTCCTACACCTGACTCTTTCTCTATTCACATCTGCAACATTCGCTCTCTCAAATCCAAACTTTTCTCCGTTAAACACCAACCCTTTATTTCTTCCCCTGATCATTTTCTTTTTTTATGAAACCAAATAGTCCATGACTGCTGCTTCTCTACGCTATAAAATTCCAATTATAACCTCTGCCATCGTTTTTCTCCAAAAATTGTGTTTGTGTTTACAGTACCTACTATGAAGCCATCTGGCTCAAAATTTTTCTACCTTCTATAATTTTGCTTTTATGGTACGTATATCCCTAACGCCCAACCTACCTATTTCTCCAGATATGT